>NAPT01000014.1:0-69074 GCA_002927785.1 Cladonia uncialis | reverse complement strand
CGCCCTCTGCTTGGTATTTAGGAGGGACGCCTACCTTAGAGGAGATCAAGACGGAAAAGGCCATACCAGAGTTGCCTCCAAATATGCATCGTCGGACAAGAAGCGACTTTATTTGGACGCCAACGGTCCAGAGTATCCAGGCCCACAGTATCCAGGCCCACAGTACGCGGGCTCTGTGTGAGGCAGCATATTCCGACCTCAAGAGCGGGGGGGACCGGAAAAATCCCCTTCATCACCCTCTGCTTGGTATTTAGGAGGGACGCCTACCTTAGAGGAGATCAAGACGGAAAAGGCCATACCAGAGTTGCCTCCAAATATGCATCGTCGGACAAGAAGCGACTTTACATCGACGACGAAGGTCCGAGGGTAGCATGCACAGTCCAAGTCCGATGTCTTGCGGAACATGCAAGGAGCTGTTGGACATGGAGGTTGATTGATTGGTGGTCTTGGGGTAGGAGTCGACGGAGAGAGGTAGTCGAGTTTTTTATGTTAGAAAGAATAAAAGAAGTCAACTACATCTCCCACCCGTACAGCATCCATTGCAATACGTAGAATTGCATAGAGCATTGACACCGCTCGAGGAGTGGGTGTGCCTTAGTGTTCGTCGCCTGAGAGCAAGTCGTGCATCTGGAATCCGAAATGCAGCATAATTTTGACTTAGACGTATTTGATTGCTAGTTTTCAGTAGACTTGTCTGCTGCCTCGAACAAGTGTTGCACGTTCCACCGTGCGATCTTGTTGCAATATGCCATCCTAATTTGGCCCATCTTACCCTGGCTTAGCCAGCGTTGCCAGCTCAGCTACTGCATGTTCTCATTCCACATAGTATTACCGATCTAGCGCTTTCTACTCCTACTATTGCCCATCATAGCTGCAGATACTCATGGATATTAGGACCCTCCTTCCATAGATCCTAGATCCTGAGGTTATGCAGTGTTCACCATCTAATTTTTCCCTTGCAATATTGCGACAGATCTTGAACATTCACACTCATGGAATGCGGTAGGCTTGCGTCTGGATAGATTGGGCTCTTTCTTCATCGCCGACATGCGCAAAGCTATATATCACCTTTCGTGGTCGTGTCCTGATATGTGACCGCGGCTTCTTCCTTGCAGCCAAGCCCTTGGCCCTGGAGAACGCCAGAGCGGCGTGCTGATGCGAGGTTTGGTTCTGAGCTGAAGGGCCCAGAAGTAAAGTATTGTGTACATGGTAGTGCTGGAGCAGTGTGATGCTTTAGTAAGATAGAACATCAGCGATGGTGTTCTGGCTGTAGAGGAGGGTAGCGGCGATGTAGGATGCCAAGGGAGGAATAGTCGGCCAGAGTCTTGATTTCCCATGCTGGCAGTCCTTCGCACCGCCGCATGCATCAAAGTGTTGGAGACTTTTACTTCGCACACTAAGAAATGCCAACGCCAGGACGGAGTTTAGAGTCATGGCTATACTAAGTATTTGTTGAGAATGGCCTCCAACCATCTATGTTTACTTGTTAACGGGTGCCTGCGGCCCGCACCGTTTCACCTTATTAGACATAGCTCAGGGGCTGCTGGTACCTAGGTACTCATGAGAATTTGCACTGCGCATCGCGCATCGAGAAAGACTCTACAAGCACTGCAAGCAAGCATCAACATACCAAAAGCTGATAAGTCGATAGTAATTGTTGAAATTTGGCCCCACCCACCTACGTTTACCGTTTGCTGTTTGTCTGCGGGTGCTTGTTTGCGGGTGCCTGCGGGCCGCACCGTTTTGCCTTTTTGGGCCTAGCTCGGGGACAGCCGCCGCCTGCTTCGTCGGATTTTCCCTTCGCATCGCGCACCAAGACGGATTCTGTAAGCAGTGCAAGCAAGCAACAATATATTCCATCAACCTCATACAATAATGATATCGAGTAACATATTTTGAAGGATTGCAGCAACTACGTTCGCAAAGCTGCGGGGGATTCATGATCACAAGGTAGAGTGTAAGTCCCTTGAGTGCGCTTGTAATCCTGTTCTCCATCCAAGATAATCAGAGAAGGATGATGATAATTAATTATTATTATGGGCTAGCAATGACATAGCTAGGTAAGATAAGATACCTTGAACGCCAACAGCTTTTATCTTCCTTGCTCTGAGCGAGTCTAACGTGCCCTTATCCTCCCGCAAGTCTAATTTCATACCAACTAAAATGATGGACATATCCTAGTAACCACCACTACACATGTCGCCTCCGCCTCCGCTTCCGCCAGCACACAGGTTGGGCCATTCGCGTGAGATGTGCCCAACTTCCGTCCATTAGGTTTCAAACCAATAGTCTGGACTTCTCCAAAGCTTTCGTCTTCAGTTGAAAAGGTTGGCTCTATCACACCGTGATATCGATTTCCCTGCATGTGCTATCAGCTATGGCAACCAAGATATTGCAACCGCATACCTACGTTGTCCAAGTAAGCGTTCTATGAAAATCTGCATCCACTCCCTCCATATCTGCGAGTGAAACCCGCTTCCGTACAATTATCTTTTGAAGAGACAGGTGAAAAAAGCGTCGAGGAAACGTCTGTGGGAGATTGCTAGGCATACCACTCTGCCGATGACTTTGAAGTAATTCAAGTGCTCCGGGTTGATGCCAGAGTGACCAGATAAAAGCACATTGGTGTATATTCTTGTCCAGTAAGAACGGTGGAAAAAGGGAGTCGCAACTTCTGTCATCTGACCGACGATAAGCAGCTGTCATACCTCCAAAGCATGGGAACGTATGGGAATCCTGGAACTTACTTTCTTGATACAGCATTGTGTTCGAAGCTGACGTACTCCGCAGTTGTAGCTGTTTGGTGCGCCTCCTGACGGTCTCCACATCCACCTCCACTGCCGCCAGCACCAGCTGGATTCTCGTTGAAGAGCAGAACGCCTGCCACGAAAGGTCTTAAGAAGTCGCTCAGCGATCACGTCGCCCATCATGTCATAACCTTCCATTGTCAGATGTAACCCTTCATCCCACAACTTGTCACGCGTAGCCTCGTCCGGGCTTGCGTATAGAATCTTGTTGTCTTCCCCGAAAACTTTCATGATGTCAAGTATGCAAGATTCTTTAGACGAAAGCTGGTATTACGCCATAAGTCAAGCTGTACGTGAATAGATGGCTATAGAAGCTAGTTTATACCGCAGGTAGGTCGTCAAAAGTAATAGTAGCTGATTAGTTCCGATGGTAGCTGACCGATCACAATATTAACTTATCAGTAGCGGTGGTACTTGGCCAGTATGGATGCCTGCGGGCCCTTGCGTCCTTGTGCTTTCAGAAATGAGGAATATGACTCTCTACTGGTGGTCGAAGAAGAACAAAACGCTCAAATTGCAATTCTCATTCAATGGTGCGAGGCGTGAGGGGACACTGCGATGTTGAGCGGTCGGGCAGGTGATAGGACGACGACAAAGCTGATAAGACGATGTTGGTGAGTAGAAGTGCAAGTAACTTCGAACGGCGGTGTTCTGGACTACCATGTCATCTCCAACCCTTTCTACGTCGCCTTCTACTGATGTTCATGAGCCCAACCTCGCATCCCGCTCGTCGTCCTCTTGATGACGTCCTTGACAAGCTGTTGTACGTTGTCCCAGTCGCCGACTTGGCATTTGTAGGCCTTGCATTTGACGCCGAATTTCTCGAAAATACCACTAGATTGGGAGCGCCTTGGACGTGATAGGTGCTTATTGTCTTGGGTGGCAGGTGGGCTAGGGCGGCGATACCCCTCCTAGACGAATCGACTATTGATGAATCTTGCAAACCCTATGCAGTGCTGCCATGCTAACCTCTGTAGATTCGAGTGCTCATGTGAGATGTGCCTAACTCCACCGTGGTTGTGGGAAGGCTTGGCCTTCGTAGCAATGAGTTCGTGGCTGAAACTCTTTCCTTCTCCGCAGTTATAGGAGGTGCGCGTGCCTCCATCGAAGGTCTCAACCTCCACCTTCCCCTTCCCCTTTCCCCTGACCTGGCTCTCTCAGTCATGCTCGCTTACTACGTCTGGCTTCCGGTTTCGGGATCTGCTCACTTTGGTACGCAGCCACGGACATTTCCTCCAGTCAGGGTCAGCTCCACCATGTTGCCACTGTGTAGTATGAAGATGCGTAGTTGAAGGCCGATGTGAGAAGAGAAGGTCTGTTGTTACACCATAAACACCATCTTCCTCAGCGTCGATCTTGAATCTGCCCCATCCTCTTCTGTCTCTACCCCTCTCCACTTGTATCTTCATGCAAGAAGAATATCGTCCAACCTTCCTTCGTATCTTTCGCTAAGGATGACGAGTATTGCTCGGTCTTTCACCCTTCGACTTCTCAGAAATACTACTAGGACCACTTCTTCAGTGGTACAATAGCTTTTCGGATGTCGTGCCCTGGTCTTCTTTGATACTCGAGGCATTTCTGAATGTCGAAATAACATTGAGATTTGGCGGTCTTAAAGATATTGCTGAAAATCCACACATTAGCTTAGAATTGTCAGAGTAGGGATTTCGATGACTGTGGCGAGTACCTTTGAGCGAAAGTCTCCTAGCTTCTCTCACTGCCCGCCCCATATGGTACGGAACTTGGAGGGTTGGTCTGAATAGTGACGTACATCTTGTGGCCGTTGCTGTTGTGGTGGATATTTCTGTCTTGGGATCATGGCACGATCCGAGAATTGCTCCCTTCCCATGAACATATCCGGCGGAGGTTGTGGTATATATATATATTGGAATCTGGTCCAGCATCGCGATATCTCTTCCAGGAAGTAGCTCTCCAATATTGACGGCATTCCCGAGACTCTCCTGATCGTGACTCGGATTGATCATTATGGGTAGGGCGTCGAACAGCACCGAAGTATCAGTCTATACGCTGATTCGTGGATGGCGGAGCCCAGGATATGTCTAAAAGTATGCATGTATATGCATAAAGTGTTGCTGAAGTAGCGGCTTCAACGGGTTCCTCGGATTTGAACTCTTGTGCAGGAGCGCTCTCGATTGCAGGTCCGTCCGTCTTCTTCTCCTCAGCAGATTTAGCGATGACCCTCGCAGGTGTATTGGCCGTACCAGCCATCTCGGCTTGCTGGCGAAAATTAATATTGCTCTGCTTCGCTCGACAAGTATGAGACGCAAAATCACCTCCTCTCTCTTTAATCATTCCGGCTCCTTGTACCTGATGGTGATGGAGTGTACTGGTCATGCCCTGCATGATCCTAGGATGGTAGTCACACGTAAGATATGTTCCTTCTCAGAAGCTCCCTTTGCTTTGTTCTCGACGGGTATGCTTGAGATCAGTGAGGTCATTGCCTGTCTCTTGCATGTATCGGTCATCACTGGCATAGCGGCCTTGCCACTATTTGCATTAGCATCTTCGTAGACGTTACTTGTCACCAAGCTTGCGGCATCGTTCATGTAGCCAGCCTGCGTGGGCTTGGGTCTCGATGCTTTGGCTGCCTTTTTGCCTTTGCTGTTTCCCATCGACTCCTGGGCATCGTTACTGTAATTGCATTCGCTATTAAACGCATACCCGTCTTGTTTGCGGCCACAACTTGCGTCGTCTATTTCGCTTGAAATCCATCGGTTCACATCTGGTATGCTAGTAAAATTCTTGTCGCTCGTGCTCAGTCTTCACTGCTGAAGTTCAGGTGATGTTGTTTCTGTGGCAATCGCTTTAGTATATGTGCACAAGCTTCAATTCCCATGTTGACTTACCAAACCTATGACTTCAAGCTCGTGCTCTGTAAAAGTGAGCAACCCCGACCGCGCGTGGACATCGTCTATCTGGGTTAAGATCCATTAGTCCACTTCTGGTATTCTAGTAAAATTTTTGTCGTGAGTCAAGTCTATGCGACCTGACGGCGGGATGGAGTTGATTGAGAAAGGCTGTTGCGCCGAGATAGGGAAGTCGTATCAAGGGGAGAAGTGGCTTTGGCAAATGACGGGTCGGATAGTCTGCTGAGATGTGGCGTCTGTATGGTGCGAGGTGTGGTGCGTCGATGGTCGGTTGAGGCTGTTTGGCGAGCACGAGCTTTAGAGGCTGGCTCGCTAGCGGCATGACGAGTGGGAGTAGGTGTGCGGCCTGTTGGAGTCGATCCTCTACTGTAGCCTTCGTTGTAAGATATGGGAACTCGAAGCTCCACTCTCGTTAGCCCTGGGGGGTTGCATTTTACTTCGTAGAGCCCCAGCTTGTCTGACTTTGGGGGCGAATCTTCCGTTCAGTATGGCGACTATTGCGCGGTCGCAGAGAGGGAAGAGTTTGGTGTATATATATATGTATATATATATGGGGAATGGCACGAGTCGTGCTAATTTAGTCGGTGGTTGGTGCTCAATGATGGTGCAGCCAGCGCCATGCAGCATTACCGTAGGTATGTTGGGGAAGTTAGGATCGAATCAGTCCTGCTAACAGCGTCCACGAGCTTCCGAGGAGTAGAGTGCTAGAGCTGAAACTTCGGCCAGCAAATGATCGGGGTATAGCCTCACGTCGCCTGCCTACTTCTCAGACCGGCAGAACACTTAGCATGGTCGATCACGGTAGCGCTGCAATCCTCTTCGTGGCTTCTCACCATCGAGGTCGAACACTGTATTGCTATCCTGTTCGAGCAAAGGCTTCAGCCGACGGAGTACATTGGGCTGTAGAACAACGCTTGTGGCCCAGAGAATAGTCAGACTCTGCCGCTTTCGGTGACGTTGGAGGTAAGTGCAACTGTGGTGTGACTAACACTGACGAGGCTTCTGGCGATTGCATGACTAATGAATACGATCGGTACATACCCAGAAGGAGACTTGGTCGTCGTATGAGAGATATGGAGTTGATTGCTTTCCACAACATTGGTTCAAGTCTGGCCAAAGCACACTGTTGATGACAGTGCAAGTGAGATCGATAAAGTGTGCGCTTGTCGACGAGACCACGCTGACCGCATGACTGTCGGGCACGATTGGGACATTCTCGGAAGGAAACTTGTTTGGTGTGTAAGAGATGAGGATGCAAGTCTTTCCCATAGCACCAAATGGAACTTAGCTAACGTTTGGAGGATGACATGGGAGACTTTCCAACGAGACAGGATCATCGTTCATGCTGAGCCTGGTGTAGGAATGTTTTGATAAGCGACGATTTGCTCTGGAGTTCGAGTCACAAGCTTCGCCTGACCAGCCCGGAATTCCTCCTGTATCGTGACTAAGGAAAATTATTGCCAAAAGCCCAATTTATCGGCGGTTGAAGACGAAGTGGTAGCGACACCTGTAAGTAGCGCTCGGAATGTCGAATCTGGCGACCGTTGAAAATGCCATCTCTCTCAGGATTCAATAAGTCTTGGCTGGTGCCCCCTATGAATGGTTGCTTGTCCCGGCTGAGTTCGCCAATCTGTATTTTCTGGCCGAGTGCTGCGGGCTCTGGGGCTCCCCCGCTACCCTTTCCGACGAAATTTTCTATCCTCCGCTCTCACCCTTCCCCAAGAGCGTTCAAGTATCCATATCAGACTCACGAGCAAGCTGGGTGTTGGTACTTTAAGAGGTATATCGAGAGGTGCTTTAGCTTCCGTAACCAGGGAACAGATATGGAGCCCCACTACTTTGATGTTAACTTCAAGGGCATGTTGGAGTATCATAGTGGTAGGAGGAGCGACAGTGGTAGATGGTGAACAAAGCTGGAAGACGGATCTCGTCGGCTTTCAAATACGAAGGTGAAGATCCTTCGATAGAAGTCCCCTGGCCAAGAGGAGATAGTGTGATAGTAGGTCCTGCGGACTCTCGAAACCTCCTTCTCGGACTGATGTTTGAGATTCAAGGCTGCTTTCCTCATCTACTGGTTTTCATATGGGTCGCTGAATGCGCTTTTCCTCGGCCAGGATGCGTTCAATCGTCTCGTGTCCACCCTTGCCGTGCGAGCACTGCACCCAGCTTTTCCCAAGCCTTTTGCAGATAGAAAAGTGTCTTTTGTATGTCGGATTAATGTATTATATCGAAAGATTCGGATCGGAAAGGCTCTGCTCCAGGAAGAATGCGTTTGGAAAACCAAAAGTCCGTTCGTGTGTTTGTGGGTTGATTATATGGCAGAAGTTGATGAGGTTAAAGGGACGTGGCTGGCCTTCTTTCTGTTATCTGATTAGTCCTATGAGGCCTAACAGCGGACTGATTCTCTTCGGTGAGGACTATGTTGATCGGACTTCTGAAGAGAAATGGATGCATGCGTACCACTTTCCAGAAACTTATTACATTGGACCTTGAGCAAGAGGAGGCCCGTCAAAAAGCATGCGACGGTCTGTAGGAACACAACCACTGATGGCGGAACGGATCAATCTGGCTCTCTAAAGACCAAAGAACCGGTCGATGTGTGATAGCGGGAAGCCATCTGAAACCGATGGGTCTGATCGCGGGCAGCACCGCATTGGAACTTGGGAGCGTTCACGCGAAGTACACCCAGCGATCATCAAAGTCAAGCCATCCGCCTTGGTCGATACTCATTCGTGTGCAAATTCGACGCTGGACCAAGTGATGGGGATAAGATCAGCGGAGGAGATGTGCGGATGTAAACAAGAACGGTGCTGAAACTCCATGGAAAGATCGCCCATGGTATTCCGCTTCGATGGTACTCCGAGTACAGTAACAGGGCCACAAGATAAGAGTAGATAGTGGAGGGGGGATGCAAGGGTCGAGGCGGTGCTCGTCGGTGTCTGTTGCCCTTATTTGCCTGCGGTTGGAACTTGTATTCTGGGAATGCTCTGGCTTTATATTTCGGTTCCATTGCCGCCTATACGTCATACAAATCGTGAATCTGCCTTGGCTTCATTGCTCGCAATTCTGCAGCCATGGGTGCCACTGCCTGGTGGTTCGCCCAGAAGTTTCTTGCCCTGTCCGCGTAGGTCCCTCTGTACAGCGTGAATGAGCCCGAAAGATCCCAGAATCACTCGAAAATGTGTTACATAGCGGATCATTCTTCCTTTCACTGATCGCATTCATTGGAAAGAGGGGTGGTGGAGGATGCATGAGGTTCGGGAGGACTGAATTAGGAAGCGTGGAAAGATCACCCATTGCACACGCCACAAGAATGGCCTCTAATGACGAGAAATAAGCCTGTCTGGCGTTTGAAAAAGTTGGATTTCTTTGCCTTCTGTCAAAAATTTTCCATAAATCGGCCCACACATGTCTAGCAGTCCATGGTTAGGGCATGGTCCGTATCCTTCATCAACTCAGTCAGCCGGCCGCGAAATATCTTCTGCTGAGAACTATTCCTGTGACATGCCACGCTCACCTGGAGCCGTGTCCCAACGTGACTGTTAGCGCTAAAAGACTAGAAAATGTGTGAAGGGTAACATTGCGTATGGATGGGGAGGATTAACAGCGATGTGGTGGTCGTGATGCAACAAGGCTGCCTATGAGCGGTGTGCGCGGCGAGGGGCAAACTAGCCGATAACGCAAGGAGCACAAGGGAATGAACTCTTGCCATTGTACCAAAGACCTGCAAGTTGCGATTGATTTTTCACTTGCAGTCTGCAGTAGTCGCGTTCTGCAAGACTAATGCAAGTCCAATGCAGGCAAACGCAATGCCCGAGCCATTGTGCTTGATTGTTTCCTATGAAGCTTCTTTGACAGCATATCACTTCACGCGCACTTGTGGTCTAAAGTGATACCAGCTTTAAACTTGCAAGGGTATTCACCTAGTTACGACAAACGTCAGCTCCTTCCCCGTTCATTGAGCAGTGACATCCAGGGTAGTATGCCCCGACCGAACAATGTTCGGGACAAATTTCGCTGGATTTCTCACTCGCGTCCTGCAGGCTTGCTTCTCTGGTGAAAATTTGAGTAAAATGACAACGGTCAAGGTGTACTAGGACAACAAATGCTGTTACGCTGCTATTAGCCTTAGTGCTCAGCTGGTCAAGATGGCAGGCAAGGGAGGCGAGGCTTTACGAATTCAGTTAACTAGCCTAATCCCCAACTCTAGGTCCCTACTTCTTGCTAACAGGTCCAATGCCAGCAGTGGTGATAGGGAGAAGAGAACCTTCGCCAAAATCCTCTCTGCCCAAGCGATAGGACCATTAGGGCAGAGTGACTGAGCTATCTATATACATGTACAAACGGGGTTTGGTGGGCTGAGCTTGTAGCTTGGATAGTCCGCAGGATACTGAGCAGAGAGTGCAAGAAATGGCCGGAAAAAAGAAGAAGACTGGAGAGCAGACGTGGCTCTTGACAGCAAGACTGCGCCGATCTCAATTTTCCTGGTGTGCCGGCGGTGTCTCTGGCCACTGCTGGCGACGATGTCATCGCAAGACAGCCACCAAGTAGATCGATGCCAGCAGAGCCAAAGATCCTCGATGTCCAAAGACCAGAAAGCTTTTCAAACAGAGAGGAAAGTACCGCCATGGTCATGCCCAGTAAAACGGCTACGAGATCGATGGTCGAGGATGATGAGAAGGAAAATCTCCTGGCCCTATAAGTCCATCGTTACAGCTCTACATGTTTCATACTCGATCTCTTAGAACCAGAGTTTAATTTGAGCGATTCAAGGGTTAGATCTTGCCCGGAGAACACGCTTCTACTGGCTCCCAAAGCGAAGGTTCGCTCTTTTCAGTATTCAATCGTACATTGATTAACGAACAAGTCAATACAGCATATCTCTATCTTAGAGAAGCATGAAAATTCATTCTATTCGAAGTGTGCTGACGTCGGATGACATTTCAAACCATTAGAAGTCCAACTAGCAATGTACGTTCCAAACACAGACACCGCAACACCCATCAAACACCTCTTATTGACTTGCAATCCCTGAAGTGATTCCCAAGCCCGCTTCAAGAAGCTCGCCTTCACGATCCACAGAATTGTCTAGAACAGCCCAATGAAGTAAACTTCGTTCGATATACTGTGTCCTGTGTGACACACTCGTGTTTTCCGACCCGGCGCGGACCCCATACCAACCATGTTAAGAAAGTGAAGGTGCGATGTCAGCATTGAAATGGCCAAGCATACAAAATTGGATGTGTATCCAACCATCATCTTGCAAGGAAGCCCCCAAGCGACGTGCTGCTGATGTTGCTCTTACTGTATTCAATGTCGCTATAGAGAGTGCTGGCCTTGGGTGCCACTGTTTGTGAGGACGCTCGGTGTCAAAGTATTCAAGCTGTCGCAATAAATATAAGCCCAAATGGCCACTGCCATGATTGGTGGCGCTGCCTTTTTATTGCAACACAAGCTCATAGCATGAAAATGCTGCCGGTTGTGCGCATTTGAGGGAGCGGACAAGCCTCGACCGTCAGAGCAACGTATTTACCAAGGGACACCCATACGAAATGCGATCGTGCGAAGAGCTGCAACCTCGTTCATGCTCCCCTGTCGATTGGCGAAGAGTAATTGTGCATATAGCCCGCCATCGGCTAACGTATGTCAGTCCAAGACGATCGAAAACAGATATAGTTTGGCATACTCAACTTGGTTTTGCCCTCTATAGCAAGCATAATGTAATCAGGTCTGACATGACATATGGCGATATTGTTTCAATGCAGGATATGTAGCCATTTGTATCCTCAGTCATATTGAGCCGTGTTCTGCGTTTAACAACACTCTTATCCCCTGGTGACATACTTTTCGACAAACATCCACGTTTCGACCGCGCTTTTCGAAGGCCCCAGTATATAATGTAGGCTTTCTTCTCCCATTTCAAGTCCCGTTGTGTCAGGTAACAGTCCATAGGATTCGACAATCTTGACATGATTACTATCTTTCATCGACAGTAGGGAAGCTTCTTAACCTGTGGCGTCGCAAAAACGTCGTGTACAAAGCCAATGTCGTATCTGAAAATGTAGATCTCGTACATGCACCACGTAATCGTAGCGATAACCCAAATTCATCGAACCTGTCTGTCGTGAGGAGGTCGTACAGAACTTTGAGCAATGGGAAACCGCTAAAAATCGTGAAGCCATGATATCCAGATATTTGTTGCATCGTTCCCATGGATATGCTCTATTCATGGATAGAAGGAATTTCCATGGTTGGCAGGAAATCCAATAGTATCCTTCCATACCTCTCGTAGCTACTTTTTACCACCAATAGGGCCTCTCATCCATGGACGGCGACGTTATACATGGACGGCGACGTTATACATGGACGGCGACGCTATTCATAGATGGTAGGCACTAATATCACTACCACCACCATGGACCTCGCTGCCAGCACCTCGCCGTCACCAAGAATATCTCGCTGATGCTTGTAAATATTGTCGCTTTCTTTGATATTACCACCATCCATAAGACGTCCACCTTAGGAATAATGGGGCCCGGTCGATAGGAATGGCCCCTAGAGTTGCCCCCTGAGACTGGCCTTAGGGGGGTAACTCAGAGGGTTATTGCTTCTGTCTAGCTGCGCGGTCGCTTTGAAAACTAAGGTGTCCCCTCT
The DNA here is from genome assembly GCA_002927785.1 of Cladonia uncialis. NCBI lineage: Eukaryota > Fungi > Ascomycota > Lecanoromycetes > Lecanorales > Cladoniaceae > Cladonia > Cladonia uncialis. The sequence goes on along the minus strand of NAPT01000014.1, from coordinate 56,725 downwards.
GCTGCAGCGACGGTAATATGGGAATGAGAGCGATGGTATAAGGTAGCGGCAATGTTTGCAAGCGTCAGAGATATGTTACCGGTGACGGCGAGGTGCTGGCGACGAGGCGCTTGGTGGTGGTGGTAGTGGTGGTGGTGATAAATAGTGCCTGCCATCTATGAATGGCGTCGCCGTCCATGGATGGTAAGCCCCATTGATGGTAAAACCCAGCCACGAGACGTATGGAAGGATACTATGGGAGTTCCTGCTATCAGTGGAGATTCCTTCCGTCCATGCAGGGGGCCATTCCATCCACGGATGGCAGAATCCACCAATTGAATGCAACATATCGACGATACCCTCGTCAGACCGTTCATTATCTCCGCTAACGACACGCTCAAGCCCGGCCGCTGTAGGTTGTATTGCGAGATAATGGGTCGTCGAGACCATTTGGCGATTCTCTAGATTGACGACTGTCAATAATGTCTCGAGTTTGTTTCGGGTGAAACGTTTTCGTTGCGAGATGGAGGCATAATGAGGACAAACTGGAAGGATCGGGACGATGAAGACCTAGTTGCTCAATTAGCTTCCCCTATCTTCCACGTCGCAGTGCTGAGCTTCCATTGCCGTGGATACCTTCATTTTGTAGTAATGATATAATCACTCACAAGTCGCGTCTGTTTGCATGCATTGAAACTAAGCCATCTCTTGCTCGCAGTAGTAGATCCCTCCATGGCTTCTTCTAGTGATCGTTATTATGATGCACAAACAAGCTTCACGCCAGTAACATACTTCTTTCCATACTAGTATCCACACTCATACAGGTCATGTGCCTGAGAAGAACCATTACTCGAAGGGGACCTGGAGCCTGCCCTCCTATACATTGACATTTGCCCTGAGCCCAGTGCCGGCGACCTTGGAACTTGGAGTACTAGCTTAATTTGATCCTGTGGAGCAAGGGTAAGGTGGACGGGTGTGGACAGTGGGATGTCAAACTCCTCGACTCATGCGCAAATGGTCTGGCTCTTCTCTCTTTAGCAGGTGGAATTCTCGCAAACACGTCCCCTGGACTCTTTGGGCTTCCTTGTAACTCTAACGCTTACTTGAACATGTTCCAATTGCACTTTCAAGCTGTGACCGGCGGTTCCGACCTTGAACAGCTAACAAGTTGTAAAGGATCTGGGCAAGCTCATATTGCGTATTGCAAGATGTCTCAAAGACCTAGGCAGAGAAATCGTGGCAAATTACTAAGCTACCGCCACCGTGACAAGGATGTCCGCAACGGCATACTTCTAAAAATATCTATGTGCACTCTAAAATATCTCGGTTGGCTAATCAGGATGTTGAATTTTCCAATACGGTCTCGTAACACCCATCTAAGTATTACTGCTCTTGTTAATACTTCTGACTAATTGCCTAAGGGAGAGAACTGTTCCAGCCTTGAACGAACATTACGATGCGAACACCGATGTCTTTACTCAAATCGGCTTGGGCAGCTATCGATGCCTTTGTCTTAAAAATGCGCCTCCTTTTTGCCGTTGACAGACGAAGGGCGACATTTGCCTGGCTCTTTAGCAAGGGAAGTTCCTAAGTACGGGATGAGAAGAGGTGACCAGTGCATCACCACACATCATCCCTATTCTTCTGTGGGAGATCCTCTCCTTGCAAATGCGTTCTCTACTATCTACTAACACGGCGGGTAGTCAATACAGTCCCCGGCCTACACGCGCAATGTCACAGTTGATTATTATGGATCTGTAAGTGACCAAATCAATCTTTAGATGGGTACTATTAATTATGATGCCACTATGATACAGTGTTCTGAACTGGAAGCATGCCTACAATGAGATAGCAGAAGTTGATTCTGTTCCTACCCCGTCATTGGCGCAACCACAACCACCCAGCACCCCCCATGCGATTTGGATAGCCAGCATAGTCCTTCCGAAATAATTACCTTATCCCAGCTTGATGAGAAAAGAGCCTTTAGCGAGGAGATATACCATGCAATCAATGAATCAATCCACAAGTCTTGCTGTCTTGCACCTCTTGTCGTGATACCACCCGGGCTTTTGCATGCATCAACCTTTCTGCCCCAAAAATGTCTCTGCTAGGCTATATCCATATCCTGCTTTCTTTGTCCCGAAATTATCGTTGATCAAATGTGGGCGGGCCATTTGGTCCGAAGACATCTAGGTGTGAGCTTTTGTCGAACAAAAGAGGATACTTTTTCACATTTTAGCAATTCAATGACAATATAATGGTGGTAGCGGAATGGGAAAAACCACGGTGGCTGAATGTGGAGATGTACACGCTACAGAGAGGTACTAAATCCGTATATATCGCTCTAGCCGGGCTGTGAGATTATTAGAAGCGGTACTGTTGATACTTTTTTCTTCATTTGGTATCAATTTGTCCTGTCTAGGGGCAGCGGAAGTTACCAGCTCAAAGGAAGCTATCTTCCAAATGCATTCCGTTAGCCTCTAACGTAAGAATGACAAGGAGCAGGAATGAAATGCAGAGTCTGCTATAACAAACTGACGCCTGTCTTCACGATTCATTGTATGTTTGTCTATGCTGCGTGAAGGTTCTGCCAATCTCTCTTCTTCATTCCTATGCGTTCATTGCTGGATTGTCGTATGAAGAACACACGTTAAATACCTTAAATTCAAAGAATTGAGAGCGTCACAAGGCGCCATCGACATTCCCTTATGCAACGTGAATGACGAAGGAGCTGTTTGAAAGCCATGAGATACGGAGCATAGTTCATGAGCGATGATACATTGGTTGAGGAGACTGAGCCCCATCTGGCCTAGATTTGGCAATTCTTCTTAAACGCAGGAACCGGCACCAGTAGCCTGTGTAGTGCAAATATGTTCATGTATGTCGCCAAATGGCCCTAACGAAAATTGTAAAGTATGGTGCTGCGGCTATTCAATGTCTTGCTGCAAGGAATCAAGTGAAGGATGTTGAACCAGCGGGAAATGTATGTATGACTTGCGCTTTAGTAGCAGTTGGGAACCAATTCTGATACCGTCTAGTCCCTTCACTTGATAGCAAGATATCCCATGGACTATCCTTGTGTTATCTCCAGTGGTCATCTACTTATATGCTCCCAACCCACATCTGCTTATATACTCCCCAACCCATACCCCGAGCGGTCACAGATCTTTGCTGTATCAATATATATATAGGGTATGCTATCACTTTGTGTTCGAACCTGACTAAGACCTTTACTAAGCTCGAAGCTAAGCTCATAGTCCTTTGTCGAACGGTGAGACTTTTCCGAAATGACAACAGGGATGCATGAGGAGGACTTACTGACACAAACATAAGTTTTGCCTTCGGCCGTTTATACGCTGCGATTAAAGCAGAACGAACAAGCAATGTACTCCACTCTTCAGTAGACCTGAGCAGCAGGCAATCTGGACTACGATCGTCGCAAGTGAAGCAGCACACAGCACTCTTACCCGATCAAATATTGCAAAACTCAGCAATGCCTCAAGTATGAATGAAGACCAGGGCACAGTTCCGCACCAGCTTATGAGGCGGCTGCAAAGCTCATTGTAGGAGCGGCGGCTCCAGATACGTCTGCCTATAAGCAAATAGGCCAAAGTGTGAGAACATCATTCCGTTTCTGCTATTTCCATGCTGGACATGATACTCATTGTCTGGGGATCCCACGTCGACAGCCTGTCCCCGAGCTCTTAAAAGCATCCGAGACGATGTACTCCCGGACAAAGTCCCGACAAAGACGACAGAACTCGCGAGAGCATACATGAAGATAGGGAAAGTCATGGTCATCAAGTACAACTGTGCCGCTGCTGAAGGATATTACAACAAACCTATACCAGTCCCAAAAGCCGTTTCCCGGGTACCACATATTATATATATATATACCTCCCCTCACGGTCCAGGTTAGATTCATCTCCTAAAACACGAACACCAAAAAGCGAAAGGTTGTCTTTCTGAAGTACTGCATGAACGGGCAGCGGCGTATGGTGTCGATGACGGCGAAGCCCGCAATGTCACAGTTGTTTATCATGGATCTGTAAGTGACCAAATCAATCTTTAGATGGGCACTATCTAATTATTCCAAGTTCTATTCAAGCTGTTCACATGGGGCATGGCAGAAGGCTAGGGAGCTAAGGTCAGATGTCCGACAAATCGCGATGCCACTATGACTGTATACAAGTCGGTCTGTCAGAGTACGTACGCGGCCTTCGTCGCACAGTGCCAAAACTCTCTTCGAGGCTGACTTGGGCATTAGAAGACATCATTCGTTCGATTTGGCCGGCAACAGACCTGACTCTCAATAATCCAGTCTCACAGTCGTATGCAGCTGTCAAAACTATTGATGGCCGGTCAAGAGAGCAGATATTGGGGCGAATATTGCGTGGCATTTCTCAGACGAGTGTCGAATCGTGAGTTGCAAGGTTCAGTTGGACTATGCTCCCAGCGGGAGCCATCGTAGAGCAAATAGCAAAAAATTACAGCAGACGACCGTTGACAATAGCAGAAGACCAAATCATAAATTCTAGATCCAACGACTTTTGGCTTCATACCGCTATTTTGCATGTACACGGCCCTTGTATCCCAGTAGATGTGTTACAAAGGTAGGGTATAATTGGGAGGTTTCCTTTAGAGTACGTCTGAGGGCATCTTTAAGGGTATACTTGAATGGCATCTTCGGGGGCACCGCTGAAGGGTGGCATCTTCAGGGACATCTTGAGGTACCTTCAGGACCATCTTTTAGGTGCATCCTTAGAGGTTATTCTAGGGGTCTATCCTAGGAATACAAGGGCCGCATTTGTATAGGGTCTGTGCTGTTGTTTTATGAGGTCGACAGAGTATGTTGTTGCTTGCTTCCTTGATTGTAAAGCTATGTAAGTGCGCGGCGCGCAGTGCAAATCGGTACGAGCATGCAGCGGCAGCCCCTGAGCTAGGCCTAAAAGGGTAAAACGGTGCGGGCCGCAGGCACCCGCAAACAAACAGCCAAACAGATGCTTGGGGCCAGGTGCGTTAAACCCGCCAAAGGAAACGTTCGTGGTTTGATTTTGTCCTACTGTAAACAGTGGTCGACAGTACTATCGCAACATCTGGAAGACCTATCGACAACAGCTGATTGATCACTCCCAAAACGAAACCCACCACTACATGTTTCATCAGCATGTCTGGGACAGGACAACGAGTGTGGTGAAAGCCGAGCCCAATGTCAAGATGTTCTCTAGGGAGGCATTTGCATTTATTTGTCCAAGGCTGTGACATTCTTGTTACCGAGCCGACCATACAGGCATGAATCCACGCGGAGAAAAACAAAAGAAGACCACTGCGGCACTCAGATGTTCCCTCCGCTCTTGCGATTCCTGCGTCCGAGACTGGCATGACGGAGACAATGCTGTTTCTCGGCATAGCGCAAGACTGAAGATGAATATTTGGTATGTCCCTAGCTTCAGCACTTCATGGGTAATACAAAAAGCTCGTTGGTAGCTTGTGCGAACCTGCCCTTTATTATTGACGATCAAATATGCTGACCACCGGATCCCATTGTCCAAGACTTCAGGAAAAACAAGAGATGGAGCCATACGGTGCGATATACTTTGGTAAATCAGTGGGTCTACAGAGAACCCTAATTTCACAATAGATTTGATCAGGCATTCAAGCGAGCACTGGGAGGCTCCGTTGGTACTACCTGAATCAAAGTATGGATATGGTCCCTTGATCATACTGTGCAAACTGACCTTTTTCATAGATAAGCACACTGTCCAGCGCGCCCTCCATTCTCCATATCGTACCTAAGATCAAGACCGTCGCTATCTTGCGTAGACTGATCGTTCAAAGGGCGTGCTACAGTACTCTGGCGGAACAAGCAGCGAGCTCAACGGCTTGCGAATCCGCTGCTGTTTGTAGGGTATTGTGAAATCATTCGAGATGGGACGTTCATGAGTATAAGGGTGCAAAGGCAAGTGGAAACCACTCGTTTCCTGGTTTTTCTACAGTGGCCTTAATGTCATCGATCAGCATCCGGTGAAAGAGAAAGCACAATATCGACCAGATTGATTTTTTTTTACATTCAGAACTCCATCTGCAGAGATTGACATCCAAAGGAGGCCTTACAAATGCCAGTACTGATGAAAATCAGAAGCACTGAGACCCGAGCTATAATTTTCCAGAAATATCCGACGTCCAATGGTGTATGACCGAGGAACTCGTCGAAAACAAGCTGCTTGATCTTCAGGGAGATCAGCTAGAAGTAGCGGCATGTACTGACAAAACAGGAGGACCACGAACAGCAGATCTCCAAACCCTGACAGACGAACACCTGTGGCAAGTGCCAGCTACTTTTTATCCGGTTGTTCTAAACGGAAAGAGGTCAGAGTTACGCTTTCATCTTTCTCTCAAGGTGGATCTCAGATCATCGAGCACCTACTTTCAGTCTCAAACCCTTTCACATCACTATCACGCTCACTATGCTTGTTATAGGTATCAAGGACTAATCCAGGTCACACTCTATACTGGATTCAATGCTCACCAGCAGGGCTGCAAGGTCCCCAAGACCCCAATGCGAATAGGAAAAGCCTCTTCACACCAACAGGTGCTCACTTAGCAGTGCCAGCTACCCCAAGGAGGCCAGGACGCAGAAAATTCTACAGAGGATGTCTCCAATTACCGTCACCATACTACCAGTGGCTTTACAGACATACCTTACGGTCATTGACCTTCAAGTATATGATAGCAACTGTTCGCCACCACAAGACACGCCCCCAACGTTGACCTCCACAACTACCTTGCGACCGGCCTCCCAACTCCGATTACGTATCAGCACCTATTATTGGCTACTCAGGAAGTGCACTACGATGGAAATGCGAAAGACGGAGAGCATAGCTAGATCCATGATATCTGGTTCATTCATTAGTCGGGATAATTCTTGTCCTCGAGAGGAAACCTGGCACACCATATCAGCACGATAGTACCTTTTAATAGGCCATGGTTCAAGCCGCACGAAAACCTCGAGAGGGTAACCCAATACCCCACCGAGCTCTTGTCTTCCGGCTTCCATGCTATAGAGGGGATCTACACCATGATATGGTACCCAAATCCAGGCTGATATCGGAATGCAAGCCTTCTTGAATCATCATTCATTCTCCTCGGATCTGAGATTGATACATTACGTTTGCCATAGCAAGATACACAAACCAGAACACTTATGTCCGTACTAAGCTAGACACAAATGGTGGTCGACTTCTTCAATGCAATTATCCTGGAAACGAGCACGTCGTCGAAGGTCTAGGCGATGAACTGCTTGAGCTGAGAGAGGGGGACGCGCCGAAGCAGAAGCAAAGGGAGCGATCAGGTTCCTAGCAGCAGGTTCAGGAACCAAGGCATCCCGATACCTACCTTCCCCCTTCCTTTCTGTTCTCTCCTAAGCATCCGCAGCTATTGAGAGGTGAAACTATCGACATGTACCGATGATATTTTAACATCTAATCACGAAAGAAAGCTTACAGAGCTTACATTATGTTCATAGAAAGATTGGCATCATTCACGCCCACCCCTAGCCCGAAGCCGCGACGAAGACATATGACATCCGACTCTGGCAACTTACTGTCCATTTAGCACACCACAGTTCAGCATGTGGAGGTGCCCACCCCTAATTCCCAACTTGGCATGAGCCTTCGGCAAGTAGCGGACCGGACGAAGGCACCGTGAGGACAGTATAGAAAATCTCTACAAATCTAGGAGGTTTGCGCGACTGGACGCCAAGGAAAGGCGAGGCAAATGTGCTTTCCAGATTTTTTTCGATTGCAAACGAGTAGAGACACAAATCAAATCAAGCCCAATTACCATACTAGCGAGTCACAATACCACGGTCGATACCAAGATCAGTGGCGGCAGCAGAATCAACCAGCATTTCAAGCTTCATAGCAACAGCATTTAACTTGCTGGGCTACGAATGATTCAACCTTGAGCCACGCTCGTCAGTTATCGATCCAGAACCTCTTATCATTATACGCACGAATTCGATGAGCATCCACTACCGAGAAAGTTCGAGAATACCATGCGGGGATGGAAGATTAAATCGCAGGGAGAAAAGATCTTTCCTTCACCAGATATTCCTAGAGTATGAGGAGGGCCAAAAGAATGCGATACGGGAGCTAGCTATCAATGCATCTTGTAAGGAGACAATGGTACACATTCACGGAGCCAATCCTCTCAATTCCAGAATCTCAGGACACCTCCACGCCAAACAAACCTCTTTAGTCGACGACCCTCGCCAAATGCGCGCTCACCCAATGACCCAGGCCCTTCAAAGAGAGCAATGCCCTATCCAGCGGAGATATGAGTCTCCAATCAGCCGAATCAAGATTTCTTCCTTGCCTCCTCAACTGGAAATGCTACTTGCTAATCCTTGTCCTGTGAAATATGTTTCGGTTTTATAGAACTGTTATGAGGCCACTCTGAAGCCACCACGAAATCTTTGCAGACACTGCTTTTGTGCCTTATGTTATCGAGAAACAATCTATCATGACATCCAACAAGGAAAAGCCATGCCTTCTCTTGCACACTTCCAACCATCTCATGAGGCAAGCCAATTGATCCGAGCTTGGAAGCCAATGAAAAAGGTTGGATAATGCCTAGATTGCTCGCAGACGATGAAGAAAGCCAGAAGTCTGCTGGATCTTTCTCCATGCGCGCAGTTGCCATCTATGCAGCATCACATCGTGGGCCCTGGCGTGCAGTCACTACACTCCACGCATGTAACAGCGCGCATCATATGCGAACGAAGGGCAGGATATGGCGACAGTGTCGTATCTAAATCGCCCATCTTCAACAACAACTCCCCGCTCGGCCGGATTGTTTCGCAGGGAGCAAAGAGGTGATAGCTCTTGGGACCTGTTTCGGTTTTGTAGGAGCATGCTGTGACATGCACAGTATTGATTGTAACGCCCAACAGAGAACGCCCATAGGTGGACCCAAGGAATTTTATGGGATTGAAAAGCGTTATCGTTGTCCGGCTCGATAGTAGCTTAAAAACGAGTCTATCATGCCACATGAAGCAGAGTCTCACTCTTTCAAGATGCCAAGCACCGTGATTTGCAGTAAGCCATCTGAAATTGCCGGTGATCGTACACTTTGACTCTATCGGGCTATGATGCTTCGGGGAACGTGAGGCACCCACGACGCTCTTTCAGGCCACTTTCTTGCTTGTAGGTGCGGAAACATGTCAAGTCGTCAGACTCCTAGTCAGCGAAATTCCTCAAGGCTTCAAGTCTTCTTTGGAATTCGTTTTCGATCGTATCGTGCCATGTCTAAGACCACCTCGAGAAAGCCATGATGTTCCAACTCCCGAGGGCGAGACGGTAGAGACCTCGATGGCCGAGAGCCGCGCAGTCCATGAATACCATTTCTCAGAGGCTGCGTGGAGACCGAACTCATTGGCGACAAAAATTCAGCTTTGCATGGTGAGAGAGGCTTGAGTGCATGTTCTCGGACCTAAGTTGCCTGGTAAGCCAGCACATTGACCTTGGCTATGGTCATAACGACCACATATTATTCCAATGGGTGACAGAACTAACCTCTCTAACATCCTTTCCCCCCCACTCCCCCAAAAGATTGCTCGCTGGAATCGCTCGCATAATTGTACCACGGCAGACAAGCTCAAGATCTTCAATTCGGTCATTGGTATCGCTCTCAGTGGACGAAAATACGCGCTTTGCTGCCTAATGTTATCACCAGTATCCACAGAGGGTATTCATTGATAGCGCCCATTACGCCGAACATTGCACGCAAAAATGTCAGCGGTTCAGGAACGGAAGCTGGTAGGGAGTATGAACGTTGTTTGTTTGCATCCCAGGAGCCTAATAAAACATGGTCCAGCTAGAGCCGAGCGAGCAATCGGAGGATCTGCTGCATAGCTTCAGCTGCATCCTGCCGGAAATCCATTATCCACGGCGGAAAGGGCAATTCCAGGACATGCTCACGCATAAGCTCCTCTCATCCTCGCAGTCCATCAAATATCCTCTGTACCGACACCTAAGAAACCTGTTGCTGGGAAGAAGCAGGAATGCCACGAGAACCAATCAGTCCAGTGGGATCTGATTCTTCGAAAAGTAGACAAGATTCTCAGAGAGAATCGATCCGGTGGCCGGTTTGCAGAAGACTTGTTGGTATATAATTCCCCTACAAGCCCCTAAGAATCCAGATCAAACCCGCCTTTGGGTGTTTCCTGGGGTCTTGGGATTCCGAGACCTCTCGTGTGCCGTCGATAATGAATTGTATGAAGATTTGTAGAACGATTAGTCGTGCAGAAGCGTTTGGACGTAGGATAGTCTTCAGTGATTCGCTGTGGAGACCAGCAGGCTTCTGAATTGGTGGCCATGAACATCGTCGACAAAGAAGCGAGAATTTCTCACTGCTTCTCCCAGACTAGGCATATAGGAATGTTGGCGTGGTCTTAAAGGTCTACGTGTCCAATATCAGTGGAGCAGTTCCAAAGGAGAAGGGCAAACCCTGTCGCCTTGCTCAGCAGAGACAATGCGTCATCCTTTGAGTAGCCTCTTCTACAAGGCTGCGACGACATAGAAATACCGTGGGATGATATCTCTTCGAACGAATGTATTCGCTTAATATATTACCAAGTATCATATTTAGGGAGCCGTTAAGCGAAATCGATTTTGCACCGCCAAGTTAGACACCTCGAATTCACCAACAGCACCATCTTCAACCACACTCAAAAACGTCTCCACCAACAAGCCACCCAGCCCACCGTCTCCGAAACCTATGTGTAATTACTACACCGACCATCTAGAATGGAGAATGAGTTCACAGTAAGTAAGAACCGCGCGACGAAAAATTTGATCAGAGTGTTAGCCCCCTAAGTGAGGCGGGCTGGTAGCAAGTACTGGGAAAACTCCACTGCAAAACCTTTTGTATCTAAGCGATACAATGACAGAGGCTGACAAGCATACAAAAGGCTGATAGGTCCAGCAGCCCGCAAAAGCTTGTCTGAAGCTGCAAAGAGAATTCCTTTGGCCTTCCCCCATCGGGAGGGTTCATCGGCCGGATATCCTGTTTCAGATCTACAACGATCACCTTCGTTGCGTGAGGCCCACCGGCTATGTTATGTACAATGGCCGCATCATACTTGATGCATTCGATCATGGGCTGCGAAACTTCCCCGACTTACCGGTGGTTCGGTTTGGAGGGCAGCGATATTGAGTATTGTTACCGGCAGAATGGAGAAATCGCTGACTATGACCTTATCGGTATGCCAAAAGACTTCCTCGGTGTAGCAGTACTGCAGACTAACATGTATGAACAGCTCGTGTGCCCAATGGGTACATGACGGGGAGATTTGGAAGGAGGCGCCATGAGGGGCCTCCTCGAGTGGGGGACGATCAATCAACGAGCTCAACGCTTTCGCACCAGAACAGGACGATACTGTGACAGATACTCATCATCTTGAAAGCGTCTTGGCTTCGAGACTTTCACTTAGCTTGGGAGCTCAGCCATATCTCAGGAGACTCCTAGGCTCCCCTTCAATAAATGAGCGATGGAAACCATCTGCTATACATATGAAGATGGTCCCTGATCCTGTAAGTTTGAATAAGATTGGTGTAGCTGGTCATCGCTTACTAATATTACTCTGCACAGACAATTTTCATCAAGAAAGGTGTCAACCAATAGCATGCTAGCGTTCCTTTGAGTAACACATTTGTTAGCTCTTCCACCGCTGTCTATGATCACTAATAGTGTCATACCATCATGTATAATAGATAGCTCCTTCCTAGAGGATTAGCTAGCCAGACTCAATCACATTCATCCATCCTGATCAACACTTTGCTGATCGCCACCTTCATAAAGGTTGACAAAAGGCCTGATATCGCCTGGCGCAAGCGAGAAAGAACCCGTGCGAGAAGCTGCCCTTGGTGGCAGTGGGCAAAATAGTCAGAGAGGGTAGCGCCGTCGTTGAAGCAAAAATTGTGTTATGCGGGAGGTAGAGAAGCGGGTGGAGCGCCGGACTGCAGAGGCGGAGGAGGTATACAACAAATGATACCTTAAGCTAAGAGCTGCCTCCTAGATCCCTACCGCAAAGACGATTTCTTACCGTCAAGTTTGATACCCCTGAAGTCTATCTACCACTAGACTTGCATCGGTCTTTAACTCGTAGGAAGGCGGAAAAGGCAATACCACAAAGCAATCGTGGTCTTGAGAAGATTGACTCACAAACATTGTATGGTAGCTGCTCGGACTGTTGTCTGTACTCGCTAGAGCGACCAGCGTTGCCCGTTATCCAGACTCGATCACTGTCTCGCTTGCACTGTCCTCTGATCAAAAACTGACCGTATGAATTATCGCAATGACCTTGTCTGACACACGCACGCCAAAATTTTTTCTTTGCTACTCTTGGCCAACTTGGGCCCTGCACTGATTCAGACGTGCACAAAGCAGATGCTATCACTAGCAGGAACACGTTAGTAGGACTTTGGAGGTCCAGGCCCTCAGGATGATTCAGAAGTACGAACTGCTATGTACGCAATTCAAAAACTGTCCTGATGTCTTGCTGTGGCTAACCGCTTCAAGGGCAAGGTAAAGAAGCAGTCCTCGTATCGCACCTACATAACTAATGGATAATTCGATGTCCGCACGTGAATTCTTTGCCAAGACCAGGACTTTAAATACGAGCGTGGGTTTGAATTTGTTCGAATTTTTTTCTGAGGCCATAATCTTTGGGGATATCAATACAGTTTCACCACCTCGTCCGCTCTCTCAATGTCTCACTAGTGGCCGCCGATTTTCCTGGAGTCTAAGTAGGAAGCAAAACCCCTAGTATGGTTACGGTCACAGCAAAAGGAGAATCAGGCGCCGCGAATCCGGACAAGATCCTGTCTCTCTTTCCCAATATCGACTGCTGGTAGCCGATCGCTACGAGCTATCATCGCTATTATCAAATCTAAGGCTTCATATTCCTCTTTATGGGGTAGCCTGAAATTAGTACTGCTTGAGCTCCTGGGAAACCTTTCAACCTAAAGCGAGCTTAGTAAATGTTATTTTTACCGAACACAGACTGCACCAAGGATCGCTTCGTAGATCAAACTTGAGCACTTGCCGTTTAAATGGAAACTTGCATTGACCCTGAAGTTGCCATGTTGTACTTTGATAGCCCTGTTGTAGAGACAATCTCATCCCATGCCACCAAGCTACCGAAAAAGACACAGATTTCTCGACGGCTTTCCTCGGAGCTGTGTTCTCCTAGCGCTGTTTCAGATATCTTCAGCCCTGCGGTAAGGGGACTATAATTCTAACACCTTCCGTGCCACGGTGATGTTGATCTTACTTCTCACCTCATTTTCAAACCTTCTGTCCACTGGCTCACTTCAACTCATCCTGACCTTGAGAGACGTCCAGTGATTCATACCAGTTACGGAGCCAAAGACGAGACTCGGCGATCACGAATTTTACGATACATTAGTGCTCAGCTGCTCCGGAAGGTAGGCAAGTGAGGTGAATTCATACAAGAATTTATTGGTTGGCCTAGACTGGCTACCAGTCGATACTGCGGCTTCTTCTCCTGAATGAGGATGCAAGTCATGAAGTTGGATATGACGAGGAGATAGATGATGAGATGGCCACGATGAACAAGATACTTTGACAAGCCTGTGGCCTTGTTTAGTTGTGGAGCGAAAAAGTTTGCAATGCCCATGTCTGACTCTCCGCGTACGGAATCGCCAGGAACGGGCCAAACACCAACTTTTAATGTGATCTTCCTCGCTGCCAGTTGAAACTGCCGTGGTTACACGCAAATTGACCTAAGGGACTTCAAATGTCTGAAAGTATTGCATGTGCCGTCCGAATGCTTCTTCGAAGGATCGCTAAAAGGAGAGAGGAAAGGCGTGAGGACACTACTCCCTCCTTCTCTAGAAGAATTCAAGGTACGCGCATCTGTCTCTGGACCTATGTAGAAAATGTACACTGTGATATAAGCGTTGACGAATTTAGATGTGGTTCGGTTTCGATGATCAGTTCCTCTACACCACAGAGGAGCTAGTGTTTATGAATTCAATATTGATCGAGCAAGGAAAGAAACTGGATACTCTTATCTGACCTACGTTGCTGGAGAGGTGGGTACTCATGCGAGAAGCAGTGGTCCTTCGGAGCCGTACTGACAAGTCTCGTAGATCTTGGATGTCATTGGTGAAACGGGCGAGCTTTGGCTTGCAAAGAACCAAGACGACTCCGACAACTTGGTTGGCTGGATATGAAGTGACTGGCGGGTGGACTGAGCTTGCAGCTTGTTGATGTGTATGCCACTTGGCCGTCACAACTGGAGTTGAACCCTCGTGCTGCGCGTGTGGACTGCATTGATCCTAATTTCCTCAGCAGCCTTCGACTGCTGGGGTACTGGGGAACAGGTCACCATCGTCGTCTTACTCTCCTTCCATCAGCTTGGTCAGCAACACAACTTCGCCCCTATCCCGTTTCACCACATTCACGCACAATAATGACAATGGGGCTGGTGGCGTGGCTATAGTCAAAGAGGATTCCGCTAGGTGCAAAGAAGGCTTGTTACGGAAGCAGCGATATTTTAGGATTGATAGAATCTAGCTAGATCATCCAAAAACCCGTTTTGAAAACGTCAGCATCAATGTCATCCTTTGCTTTTTCTGAGCCATGGATTTATTATAACACTGCTGCTGCCGTCGGCTTTGTAGCTTCGGGTAGAGAGAAGGAGAATATAGTGCCAGTCACAGCTAACTTGTATAGCGAATGGCTGATCATGTATGATATCTTCGCGGACAAGCCCCAGCATCACAGAGTTAACAAGTCATAAAGACACCTCAATTTTGGTGCCATAGTTATTCTGCAATCCACATATGCTACACCGTGAAGATGTATGTTTGTACCGTAGAAATTGTCCTAATGCGAAGTTTTTCCGGCTTTTGCCACTTCCCAGGGCAAATAAAGCTCCCGATAGGGAATTACTGTTTGCGTAATTCTTGATGATCATATAGTCCAAGCGGTCTGCTATTCTCAATTATATATTAACGACCAGGTATTAGGCTGGACACCTCTCAAACCGTACTAACCGCGCGACCCTGATTGCTTTGGCCCTTCATGAAATTCCATCAATTCGCCTGCAAGGACTAACTCCTCCTAGCTACCAAGAATGTGACCTGTCTAGCTACGAGATTGGCACACATTTTCGATCACTCTGGGACCGCTGAGAGGTCATTCCCCGTCCTTTTTGGAGATTTGAGATTATGGGAGTCCATTTTGGCTTTCACGAATTTCTACCCTGATACCCACTTTCGACAACCATCAAACCACTTAAGACCATAAAAAGATGTGTAGGTGACACGGTTCGGTCTCGCCTACCGGATTCTACCAATTTCACCATTGCAGCCTCCCGGATCACCAGCTTCAAAACCACCAACCACATCCGTACCTTGACCCTACTGCCTCCATGTGGATTTTCCAGATCCCAAGATTGTTCATCCTGGGCCTCATCACGGACTTCCGACAAAATTTATTCTTTGAAAAGACACTTTCGACGATTGGGGTGCTGCGAAAGTCCAAAGCGGGCAAATTAGATCGACGGTCGATTCCAAGGATCGAGATGGCCAAGTCCTTGCAACCTACGATCAGAAGAAGATCAGTGAGGCCTGCATAAAAACTTTTCCATGGGCTTTAAGGACTTCATGAATCCAACATCTGACATTATGCCCGAACGAGCGGACTCGGAATAAAGCGAGATACTCGAGATGACTTGGCTTCCAGCCCAACCCGAGTTCGAGACGATGCGGCCAGTGTTTGATAAAGTGCATCAGTCTTTGCATTAGCGCCAAGATGGCCAACAGCAGCAGCCGGCTCGGCCACATGTTGAAACTTCATACCCGGCCTAGTACTATTGTCAACAGCAGCATCAGCAACTTTTAGTGTCAATGGACGCAGAAGGGTTCATGCACAGTAAAAGATGGCCTTTGGACGAAAGAATTAGTGCTATATACACTCTATTTGCGGCCATTCCGAGGTCAACCCCAGCATTGCAGCCCGTAGTTGGTTCCGAGATCTCTCATCCCCTCCCTGGCCCACCGGCAATCGTTACCAACTCACTCGAGCATAACGAAGTCACCCCCACGCCTATGTGAGCCTTCCTGCTACATACGGTTTTTCGACACTTGCGTACGGCTACGGCTTGCTTGATCCTGGATAATTGGAGGAGTAGAGTGCAGGTTAATCGTGAAACGATCTGGCGTTTCAGTTCAAAAGACTTACTGCGAAGAATGCGGACATATCCCAGCGCTTTAGAAGCCACGGCCGGCTAGACAAAGTCAAAAAGGTACTTATGGCGAAGATGGATAGCTGGACCAAGTGCATCTCTCCTACGCTCTCCAATTGTTGTTGACAGATGCTGTCGGCGGCTATTGCTCAATCTGACTTGCCTGGTCAGCGTGAAAAGTCCTGGCTTCCTCATCGCAGGTACATTCAATGACTTTCGTATAGCATTCACACACAATGGAAGCGATGCTAGAAGCAAGAACGACTTGTCAATTCTACTTTCGACGACACCTGGGCGAAAGAGACGATTAGTCAGCGAGAAAGCAATTCCATCAGGCCTTGAATCTTGAAACCTGTCGGCAATCTTAAGTATAGAATGCACAAACGCTAGGCCTACACGGCCCTCGTGAAGGTGACACATGGAAAATCCGCTATGGCGCTCGGCATGCCATATATGACTATGAAAAGCTCTCGAGGCTCTACGCCTTTCTGCCCACTCGCACGAGATATACTGGGAACCGCCTTAATACCCGATCACTTGGTAGCATGTCTCCCCAATCCCAGATTCTCAGCAGCACGTCTAATCCATCGGAGGATACAAGTGTAGCACTACTACGATAAATGAGACAAGAGTTACGCACCGACATTGGACGAAGGCAGACCAGGAAGGAACCAACTTCGCTTGCCAGCAGGGCGGTGAATCCGACAAGACAGGTAAATACCACCCTGCAGCTGGGCAATATACTCGACTAAGATTCTTGTCAAGCCCGATGAGGACTACTTGTCACGGAATTCATTGGGACAAGTCTGAGTTGTATGGCTAGATAAATGGATATAATATGCAGCCTCCAATGAACTGTCCAGGAGACAGTGATATCCGCATGAAAGGAAGGCGTTGACTGACTACAGCAAATTCAGATTTCGACGTCGAACACCTCGGGAATGAGCGCCGCACTGTTACTGGGAGATATTGAATCGGGCAGATGCTATTTGAAAGTTTCGACAGGGAGGGTCACATATATTCGGGTCAAGAAAGAACATAGCTAATAACCTCAAGAACGCTTACAGAATATACATTCAGAATGCAAGAAGTCTACGCCCTTTTCCGGGTACCAGACCGCCAAGGTAGTCTCGCATTGGGTGTGGTATTGTCCCTGGTCTCTATCAACTCGTCCTACAACCCAAGATAATAAGGTTTGCTATTATTGTCAGGTATGTCCTTCAATACTCTCTCCCCTTCTCGCTCCTGTAGCTAATGAGCCGCTAAGGTTCCACTTCTAGCTGTGCAGGTGGCAATGGTTCATGTGAAGCCCCCACAAAGTCTCGACTGTTCAGCGCCCTTTTAGCTACCTTTTCTGTCCGGCAGAACTACGGTCAATGAATACGGGCGTGGTAGAAAGGGTCAAATTGGCCTTCTGCCATGTTTGACACCTGATGATGAAGCTGCCAAAGCCATCATTTAGACCTCCCGTGAGAACTTCTTGTCCGCATTGCGGCAGGTCTATGGGCAATGTGAGGGCGAAAGGACGGGCAGGAGCCGTAAATTGGTAGTCCGTAAGCTAGAAATAGTCATCGAACATCAAGGGTCAGCTTAATCTTCGTAGATACGTGGAAGTAGAGTCAATTGGAAATGAACCTCAATGATAGTAGTGTTTATCATGTCCTGAGCAGGGCGCATCCCTGATTACAGACGCATATAGGTGTTTACCTCTGGCTTTCATTTATTGAGTCCGTTTTATGTAGAGCTATCGAGCTGGCTGGAGATGAAGAACAAGTCTAGTAGTATCTCTTTGTTGTACTACAGATTCTCAAGCATTGCGGCCTCAAAGCCAAGCCACTAGTTAAGTTTCAGCCGAGATTCCCACCTATCCCGTCACTACTCCTACATAGAGCAGAGTTGCTTAAAATTTCACCAACTGCCTTCGGAATCATAGACAAAGTGGTAAGTATCGATCTGCAAGGCGATGCAGCATTGATACCCATAGGCTTATCTGAAGCTGAGGAGCAAGCCAGCAACAGTAGAGCCAATGGACGCAACTATGCTTGCGTAACACGACTTTCAAAGCGACCAAAATTGACAGGAGATTTTATCTGGGAGATTTACCGTTCTAGTCGCTTCGCCATTGAACTGC
Organism: Cladonia uncialis; assembly: GCA_002927785.1. Taxonomy (NCBI): domain Eukaryota; kingdom Fungi; phylum Ascomycota; class Lecanoromycetes; order Lecanorales; family Cladoniaceae; genus Cladonia; species Cladonia uncialis. Next base: position 38,336 of record NAPT01000014.1, on the reverse strand, counting down.
AATGGAGGAAGTCATCTAAATTGGCGAACCTCAACTGCCATACGAGGCGTCTCGCACATCTACGTTCGTCAGCGATCGAAGAGGAAGTGAGCAAGTGTGCTCATCTAAGGGACTGGAAGCTGGTACGATATCTGAATCTTGGACGAGTACTCATTCAACTACTATCCTCGAAAAGGGTCCAAAGGCCGCATGCTCTTTCACGACACCGTCCTACGCATTTACAATGCCTCCCTCCCGTATAGCAAACCCCAATAGGTGCAAGAAGATTCCTATTTATTCGGCCTAGAGCCTAATTGACGGTCGTAACTATTCGGAACCTTCTGTATAGCAGAACACTATCGCTCAGCAAGCCGTTCCCGGTCCAAAATACTCATATCAGATGTTCGGCGTCGCGCAGGAGTCGGGACATCGATGCAAATCTCTCTACGGATACTCTCGAACCGTTTCTGAAGGGTCTGACGATGAAATGAAAGAGACTCACCCTTGAATTGGCCCGTTCTCTAACTTAAGATATGCCGTTTCGCTTCTTCATTGATAGCACCCGTCTAACCACCATCGAGCTCTACGTGACGCCTATTCCATACGATAACCCATTTCAATCGACACGAGCCGTCCGATGGGTTATCTCGCAGATCAGCCGAGCATTGATCTCGTCTCCCAGCGTGGGTGAGTACGCAGAGCGAAGATAATTCCATGACGTGTGCGGTCTCATCATCCTTGACTACTGGGGCAGCTTCACAAACTCAATAGCAATTGAGACATCGATCCTAATCAAGTAGAGAAGACTGTGCTGATAAACTTGAATGCAGATCAACTACTTCTCCGCAGCGCTCCCCCGAAGGTTTACCCATCGATCAAGGCGAGTGATATATCAAGTATCCTATCCACTGGACAACCTTTTCCTTCCAAAAAGCTCCGAAAGATTGGTCTCCGCTCTACTATGACCAGAATTGATAAGAAAACAATTGTTTCTTCGACTCTTTCACCGATAGGGGTCATGGACAAGATCTACAAGTCTCAGACACAGACAACGACGACTTCTCTGAGCGTGCAGTGTTTGATATAATCTTCAAAAGCGACGAGAACTCATGCAGGAAGCCCGAAGATCGAAGAGTGATGGGCGCTGGATAGAAAGCCAGTCAGTAAGTACATTGTCTGCAAAAAACGCGATTATTCAATCAACTGACAGCGGACAGATAAAATCAAACACTTCCTGACATCCTTTTGAAGCTCTTGATGAACCATTATCGAAAATTCAATGTGCTTGAATCCGCATTTGGTGGCGATTCGCCCGTAATAAGAGGTCTTTAAACGTATACAGCCAACTCTTACGAAAGATCCTATCGAGATACCACTCGGTGGGCTACCTGCTTCCGGAAGACCATCTAGTATGCCAGGTCTACATGCAAGCAAGAGTTACAAACATAACGAACCTACTTGCTCCTTTGATCGTCCGAGCCGAACCTTACCGGACAGGCCACATGATTGAATCTGTCACACTAAATGCGAGACACCATACAATAGAGCCTTCGGTCAGTTCTTCCAAGAACACATTTAATTCGAGCTGTCAAACGCTTGGGGTTATTGGTGAGTTCCAGATTACCATATCTTCTTGTCCAGGTGGCTCTAACAGACATCACAGTGATCTGGAACTCCAATTGCATACTATCTTGTATCTGCGCATAACATCGCTTTTTTTGGAACAGCAGCACATGATTTTACCAACCCCGAGGCGCCCATACTACATTCAAACTGGCAGCGTGTCGGTTAGAAGACTAAGGATCTTGTTACAGCGAGACGTCGCTGTTTCCTGCGACAGCAACGCGCCAACCAACCACCCCGTCTATCTTCTCGGGCAGCCTTCCGAGACTAGTGCCCAGCAGCACTATGCCGTGAGAAAGTTTCAGCGTCTGGTAATGGCGGATAGTTTGCCTCAACAACGCTACAATAAGAACGGCGGAGATGACCAGCGGTGGACCTATAAGATGTGACAGTGGCAGATGCGGATGATGATAAGGAAGTGTCTTAGGATGAGGACTAGGGAGGACGTGGGAGAAGAGGAGGACTTCGCACACCATGGGCCTTTTCCAGTATGACTGGGATAGAGAGACTCGCCTTATCCATTTCTGCAGACATCTGGTCATCAAAGATAGAGCACCTGAGGTATATGACGTGGTCAGTGGGATCTGATATGTTAAGGAGCCAAGCGAGCTCGGAAGATCGTTCCCAAGCTCTCGCATCAAATGGACCAGACCGCCTCCTGGAATCCCGCGTCTGATTTTCGCATATTTCGACCGTCAGATGATGCCTGGCGGACTGTAGGATGGCTGGTAAATTCTTTGCCATATATGCTATGTCCTTGGTTCATATACTGACACTATCACCGCAGGAATATGATTGTGTTGCAATATGCCATCGCTGTTTGCCCCATGTTTGCCTTTCCTAGAACCATGTTAGCCTTGCATAGAGCGCTTGGCCACATTAGGATCTCATTTCCACATAGTATCATGATTCTAGCGCTTTCTACCCCTATTATTGCTGCAGATCCTCATGTATATTAGGATCCTCCTTCCATAGATGTTAGATCTTCAGGTCATGCAGTCTTTACCACCCAATTGTGCCCTTGTTAAATTGCGACAGGTTGATATCCAGTACAAAGATATAAACTCCTGTTTCGACGTGATAATCATGAAGCCGCCGAGATGATCAACAAACGCTCGGCTTTGCTGGCTGTTCCACCCTCTTCAAATATAAATTATGCGTCGACTTTAAGGAGGTGAGAGGTTTGCTATCAGGGTAGGAGAATCTTTGATATTCCGTTAAAAGAGCATGTTCTTTTCCGAAATTGTGCTCAGACTGGCGGCAGAATCTAGGACTCATTCCAAAGTCTCTCGAAACTTTTATCTCACCCTTCTAAATGCTTGCTTTGTCATCATGTCTCCACTCTTCATACTATACACGATACCGTCCTTGACAGAACGGCCCAAAAGTCGTGGAAGGAAGCTCTCAAACACAGTTCTAGATCCACGTAGTCCAAACACCGTCTTGAACTCCAAAGATTCATCGTTTGAGTTGAAGCAGCCCCGGCTGTGTTCGTTCATTCTAGCAATATTATTGAGTCAGAGTCATTCCGGATATCAGATCTAGAGGAAGATTGAGGCAGGAAGCAAAGTACTGTCTTAGAGCGTTCAATTCGCGCGGTTAAAATTAATATAGCTATAGCCTGTAGATGCGAGTAAATATCAATATATGTGTCCCATGGCCAAAAAGTTACCACGGGCTTGTACCGTGAACTGCGGAACATAAACTCCATCTCCTCCCCTTTTCATAGAAGGTCTATCGAAAGCCAGTACCAGATGAGCTAACTTGGCTAGAAGCTATACAGCTAAGCTACGAACGACCGTCGCCACCGCTTGTCATTGCCAGGGTCTCGCTTTGTCTCAAAATAAAGGATAGATGCATTTTCTGCAGTCTTTTGACCTCTTGACTAGATTGATGAAAGTTGTAAGTACTGAGTATCAGATCCGCGCTTAAGTAAGCTCAGTGCCCACCTCGAGTTCTTGTAAATATATATACAGTTTATCTAATGCCATGTAGTACTCAAAGTACCTAATACTGGCCGCACCAGTCTAATTTGTGGTTTGTGCTCGGTGGTAGTGCTGCGGACGCCAATTAGCAACACTGCCGATTTACAATGGGAACTAAGAGCGACGCAGTCCTACTACCAGGGCGAATAGTGCGTTTCTACTATTCAGCTTCCTTCGATTCTAGTCGCCATTCTACACCTCCAATCCTACACCTTACTCGCTTTGTAAGCTGTAAGCTTCCTCAATCACCCTCACTGGTATATAGAAGACTTAGACTCCGTCCTAGGCATCTTATCACCTAAATCGAGGAGGTCCTAGCGATAGACCTTTGCCCCCTGTTCCAGTTAATGATATCGGCAGGGGCAACGTAGAACCAGGGCCTAGAACCGAGAGTTTGGTCCTTCAATGAATTTTGTGCAGCCTCGTATCACCTCCCTACCATTCAAACCTGCAGAGCGCTAATGCACCTGATCCTGGAGCTTCGATCCCTGTCCTATTTTGTGATCGGGGGGTAACATCTCTCACATTCACCACCGTAAGTCTTTTAGAACCGAGACCCTATCAGCTCCACTTTTCGAAATCACTATCGCAATTCGTCACACTTATGTTAGTTGCCACCTGTTGTCCTACCTATCTTGAAGCTTTTCGGTACGCAATTCATAGTAACGGTTATGCGGGTATGAAGACACGTAAGCCTAACTTCCAATCATTCATCAACCTCCACATATCGTAGCTTCATTTTCAAGAATTGTAGGAAGTTGTGACCTGATGTACCTCTACACCGCCTTCTCGCCCGCCTATGGACCCACAATTCTTGCCACACTCCCCTCGATCACACGTCCTGGTGAATGCACCACATCCTCCTCAATCCTTGATTCCAAGCCTGCAGCCGGCACCTTTGTGGGACGCGCCTGGATCGTGAATCATGCATTCTGCAAGGATTTCCCTTGCCCTTCGCCTGTTTTTGAGGGAGGACTCAGCGCTGATGGCGGCCAAATAGTCTATAATGCGCCTCTCTGTAGAGACATCTTCGAGTCGCCAAATGACCAAATGATAAGCCCAAATGACTACACCACGGGTGATCTGTACTAGGCAGGCAATGGCGACATTGAACCTTCTGGTGAAGCGAATAATGGGCCCTAGTCAATTCAAATTCGGTACTTCGTCAAGCACGAAGGAAGTTAATTCACGGCGACTGTTCGGAAGAAGAGACTTGTGTGACACTTTCTACAAGAATGAATGAATAGCCCGCTGGTAGTAATCGCGCACCATACCCCTTCTAGGTAGTTCGAGCCGCGAATATGGTTGCCTAGCTGTAGTTAGGAAGCAGAAGAGCGTTACATGTCTCCTCTGGCCAGTGGTGAATGAAGAATTTTTGGCTTTTTTGTGAATTATATGCTTGAGCAGTGATCGTAAGTCCCAGCAAAGCCCCGTAAACCTGCCCAGAGTTGCATCTAGGCCCCTGTTCGTAGAATTTCGAAGATCAATGGATGACACAGGTACTTCGGAATGTTGCAAACAATTCACCCAGCGTCTTAAATGATGAACAATGTTAAGAGTGAAATCCTAGACCGCTATTTGAGCTAGGACCCCCTACAGTGCTATATATTGAGCGTGTCCTCCTCGAATTCCAACGATACTAAATATTCCAGACAGCAGCGAGGTACTTTCTCCCTCCTTGAACTACCCCACTCCTTTGCTAGCAAGCCTCCTCATACTCTTTTAATACATTATAGGGAGCAAGCTGGTCCACAGATTCCTTAGGTCTTCGCCAATACGCTCACCCTGATATAAATCTACCGTTCTTGCCTACATATTCAAAGACCCGAGGCTATTACGTTGTCATCGTCGTCAAAATGTAAGCCTAAGTAGCCAATACTTGATACTCATCGTGGCTCCGATGAGTATTATCCCTTTTGAGACCGCTCAGGATCACACCGCTGACCCATTGATTAGTCATAGCGATATCATGTCGCTCGTTATCATATCGCTCATGACCCTATCGCTCATTGCACCGCCCCTCATGACCTTCCGACTCATTATCATGTCGCTCGTTGCCCTCTTGATCATTGCCTGGACGTTTATTATTCTATCGCTCATCATCCTATCCCTCATGACGCTATCGCTCATTGCACCGTCCCTCATTACCTTGCGACTCATTGCCATGTCGCTCGTTGCCCTCTCGGTCATTGCCTGGACGCTTATTGATCTATCGCTGCTCATCCTCTCGCTAATTACCTGGTCGCTTATTTACACTATCGCCCATCACCTTGTCACGCATTACTATATCGCTCGTTACTATGCCGCTCGTCGAGTGCTCTAATGAAGCAGAGAGATGAGTCCAAGCGATCTGGGACTGATCGTTTCCTCAAACGTGTGAGTACCGAGCGAGCGAGACTCCTATGACAACGTGTATTAATGTTCGATAGCGCAAGCAACTGGGACACGTACAGGCTGCATGCCCCGACCAGGATCACACATGAAAATTCGAATGACCTTCCGTTTCGACAACGAGTTTATCGATCGATCGCACTACCTCTTCTCTCCCCTATTCTTTCCTGGTGCTCTTCGCTGCTTCCTTCGTGCATTGTCATACAATGACATCTGCCTACCTTGACAAACCGTTGCGAGAGCAGTATGCGCTTAGGAGCTGTGCGATGCTTTTCTTAGAGAAGACACCCCTTTGCTTCGCTTGCTCTCACTCGTCTCGAAAATATGAATGCACGGAATCCGACTAGATCATACATGGCGTCAACGATGCAGCGACAACAGTCAGATTCGAGGATCCCTATAACTCCGAAGACACCCTACCTAGGCGCGCTAGTTGCCTTCCTCTTTCTTCGCCGGACGACGACTCTATACATATATATATATATGTATATATATATAACTATGTGTGGGGTGGGTGAGAGGGTGAGTCGAGCTTCCCCAGCGGCATTGCCATTGAGTACTAAGCAGTAACTAACTCGGTGAACAGTGGGCTCTCCACCCCCCTACTCATACCCATCATCTGCTGCTAGCTCGGTGATTGGCGACGGCAGAGCAGCCGTGTGTGGTTTGAGGCATAGAAGAGTACTCTCCTTTGAGTAGTGGTATGATCCACCACTTACCAGGCAGTATCATACCACTACTCAAAGGAGAGTACTCTTCTATGCCTCAAACCATGATCCCAATACGGAAATCCAGTCTCAAAGATATGTCTGTTCCGGCGTTAAAACCCGTACGGAGAGTTGAATTCGACGAGGAGTCTATTAAGGCTACGAGTCCTATACGCAAAGTCAAACCACCAGACATAGAAATTCCAATAAGGGTCTTACACAGAAGTGATTCAGACGAGACAATCAAGCCGTCCCCAGTTCAGATGCGCAGAACCCTGTCCAAGGACAACATCAGTCCAGCAATGGATGGAACCCACACTGTCCGCAGATCCACGTCTAAAAACCGCAAGGAGTTTATTCAGGCTATCCGTGGCATGGACCATAGCAGCGCCTGTACGGCAGCACTGTGTCTGGCATTGGGCCCATTCACCGTCCAGAGTCTCGAACTCAGACCACAATGTCTCAGCAAAACTCAAGATCCTCGCAGGACTGAATATCAATTGTGCTCGCGGCCCCGCATATTCAATATTTCTAACCAGGAGAACAGTAAGGGACTGAGCTTGGGCGTGGCATCAATACGAACGTTTCCTAGATTCTCTGCCAAAAGTTCCTCCAGATTTCTTTCCTCAGCATACGGTTTCCTCAAATCATCGCCCACAGGAGCAACCTGACCAGTCCACTCGGCCAATTTGTTCGCCAGGTGTTTTCTGATGCGAGCAGTAGGGTAGGAGACAACCATTCGGTCACCAGATTCTCAACGACCCAGTCCCACGGTCGCACAAGCCTGCTGCCAGCCAGGCACAAGGTTCAATTGAACAGGCCATTCGGTCACCATTTTATCGCGAGCGAACATAGTCGCGCACGCCATTTTTGCTCCCTTTTGATTCCCGGACGATCATCACGGTTATTCGAATCCCTTGTCTTACGAACACAGAAGAGGAGACTAGTGTGAGAAAATCGAGATATCCTGCAGCATCGTCGGCAACTTTCACAGCACATGTTGAGTGAGGGTGATCTTGCTGAAATCTATGTTCGGTGCCAAGAATTGGGAGGAGCAGCAACAGCCAGGATTCTACATATTCTTGTGCCGTTTATGCGATGCTTTTGCTTTGAAGAGAATCAACTGTCGAGCATCAGGTATGTTCGAGCAGTTCATGCCAACGAAAAAAAATAAGCTGACAGCTCCTTCCGTTCAGAAGCTCTTGAAATATCCTCCACCTCTGGATCAGCTCGAGGAGGTGACGCCTGAGAACCAACCTGATTTCACGGCTCTGGACATTGATGCACGAGAAATGAAAGGAACCTCAACCGGATTTCCCGTATGTCACGCCGAGTTTGGGGCAGATGTTACTTCATGGTACCTTGGTTCAATAGGCGGCCTGTCCATGGAACCTATATTCACAACGTACTCCGGAATGCGAACATCCTGCTACACCCCAACACTACCAGAAGTCTTACGCCTGGCTTTAATGGATCCTAACTGGCTGGAGGGCCACGCATACCTTGTTCAGTGCTGAAGGGGGCAGGTATTCCACGAGGGCACGATAGAGGTAAGCGAAGGACAAGACCAAACAGCAGATGACATGCTGATGCTGATTGTCCAACAGATGAAGAGGCGTGTCGATATCATGGAACAGGTCACTCAACCTGGGCGTGGCATGCATACGAACTTCCGTTACGTTGATGACTCAAGCAACCACTATGAGCATACAGCTCCTTGCTTCGCTTGCTTTGAAACCTGTTGCGATGTTGCTGGACGAGCTACAATGATGGTGGAAGTGTATGTTAGTGCAACCTGTATCTAGCTCAAACATATTGACCTCCAAACTTCGGACTGTTCGCCTTTTCGACTGCCTTTGTGAAAGATGTGCTCGGCGGGTCCTGAGCAGGACCTTAAAAGGCTCATACTAATATACATATTCATATATACATATATGTGATGGAGCTGGAAAAGTGGCAGCACCGTCAGCATCAACCCGGTCCGTAATCAGGATCGGAGAGATTTCGAGGAGACCATGGACCATCTTGGTGTAGACCTAGCGGAACGATCAACAATCGAGCAGTTGGCTTATCGGCAGAACCAAACCTCAAAGAGAAACACGAATGTGATTGTACCCCTGCGTCCCTTGTGTCCGAGCAAGTTAAAATTCGTGATGGAGCTGGAAATGTGGCAGCGCCGCCAGCATCAACCACAGAACATAACTTTCAACAACGTTTTGGATGCTCAAAAGGCGAAGGCCGCCATGACAGCCTTGAACGCATGTGATTTACTTCTCTGCAGCGCTACCCTCAGAGGCTACTCATCACAATCGATACGTACGCATGGAACCGCTTCAACCCAAACCGTCAGGTCTCGCTGAATGCTTTGGCCAAACCGAAAAATGAGACAGCCGTCACGATGAAGCAAAAGTCTTCAAAAGCAAATGAAAAATCAACCATCAAGAAGAAGCCCAAAGCCTCTAAGGCGCGGCCTGCCAACCTAAGAGATGTCCAGCATGACGAGGATGACGTTCGCTTCAAGGCCCCAAAGGACTGGGACGAAGTAATGAAGATCCAGCAGGTCTTCGAAGCAGTCGTCCGATCCTTTGCTTGTGTAACAGCACGTCCACCGCCAATAGCCTCACCGTGGTGCTCCTATCAGCACCAAAGAGCAGTATTTCAACAGGCTTCCGACCACTACTATACTCCCCCCCCTCAAAAATATCCAATCGCCACATATCCCCGTCCGTCAACCCTTCTACATACGTTCCCCTTACAACATCGCAGTGTCCCCTCACGCCTCGCACCGTTGAATGAGAATTGGAATTTGAGCGTTTTGTTCTTGGCGACTCGAGAAAAGGCCTTACGGTGGTGCTCCTATCAGCACCAAAGAGCGGTATTTCAACAGGCTTCTGACTACTACTGGCGATTCGAGAAAAGGCCAGGGCCACCACCAGAGCTTGCCGACATCGGGCCATGGTACGGTACGGTCAAATCAATCATCAATGCCCCCGTGGAAATCACGGAAGAGGACCTTGGATATGCCACTCACCCGTCCGTTGCATCGTCGGGATCAACCTGTCAATGAGTTTCCAATCAGGCCAGTGCCCGAGGGTGACACAGCATACCTACATCACACGTCAGGAACGTCAACTGGCCTCCCAAAGCCGATCCCTCAATCTCATCGAGCAGCGGTAGGCGTTCTGCCGCGTTTCGGAGATGGTCATGAGAAATCGACGTTCACAACAACCCCTCTCTACCACCAGCCTGTGCCAGGGTCAATAGCGTGGCTTGAACTACACGGCAACTTTCATGTGCTCGAAGACCAGCTGCAGTCCAACGTTCATGCACAGCCGCCACGAATCTCCGAGGCTTCTTTAAGTAACAAGGTGTGACGAACCCTTGAGCCATTGCCTGGTGCAAGCGCGAAGGCATCCGTGCCAAGAATGACCTGATACTGAACATCATTCCAGACAAGTGCAAAAATCCTGCGGTGAACTCCACCAGGAGCTTCCGAGACCTTACAAAGGCAGAGGTGGACCTCGTCGAAAATAAAGGCAGAATGCCAGCAAGGCTCAGAAGAAAGAAAGAAAAGAACTATGCGGAGGTAGACCTTGCGGAGAGGAAGAATCCAGGCACGATGCCCACAGGAGTGAGAAGCAAGAACAACAAGACGCGTGCGGACCTCCCTCTCTTCGCTCTCTCCGCAGCACGATATGGGCAAATCTCGCTGCACGCTTCTCGCAAGAGAGCAAACACGTCTGCAGCAGGACTCGCATACCCGACACAGTGTCAACAAGCGCTTCTACACCGCTCTAAAGTCCCCTGAAAACCCACTCTACGCGCCATCCATCTATCGCTCCCTCCACTTTCGAAACAGAAATCCATCTTTGCAGTGATTCATCCCAGACGTCACACAGGTTTCCGTTGTGGACATTGAAACTCGAGAATTGGCGGAATGTATTTTGGACCGAGCTTTGATTTGAAGAGAATTTGGAGCTGCACGGACGCTGCAGCCTCGAGCACTAGTATTCCATGTCGTGCTTTAGAAAGAGTACAGCAGAATTCGATTCCCTTTTCGACTCATTCGGTCCGCGCAGAAAAACCCCCTTATCGCGAGAAGTTTCATCATTGCTCCTCGCTCTCCATCGCAAAACCGCTGAGGCACGCAAGAGCTCCTCACAATCAAACACTATACAGTCGCCTGCTCAAAGTTCCCTTTCCAAGTCGGATACACCAGCGTCTCTCTCCCCAAAGCCACCGCCACCAGAGACGCCTAGCATGCTGGAAACCCAATACTCCCTTCCATTGCCTCCGTGACATGTCCTTTAGACAATCCCAAGATATACAGCATCCAAGGCATTATCAAGCCCTCCAAACATGCACAATATCACAGGCTATACGAAGAGCGTCGTCGCCGTGATAATATCAACGGGAAAATTCAAGAACTCTCGCAACTCGTTCCTATGCACCGCCCGGAAGATGAGAAAGCGCTCAAGCACATCCTCAACAATCCACCCCATTCTCCCATTCTCGCTGCCACGAACCAGAACGGTCTGACCATGTGTGCATTGTTTGACTTGTCGAATCCTTTTCTTATAAATAGATACAGAAGCCCGGAGCAAGCGACTTCCTTGCTAGCAGGAGGTGGCCGACGTGCGACCGGCGCTGGCAGCATCAACATGGGAACACCTCCCGAGGAGAAAGACAAGGGGCCAAACAAAGGCGATATCCTCCTCGCTCTCCCAAGGTCGTACGATCTGCAGCTCATTACACCGAGACGGCTGTCGACGAGATCAAGCTGCTGAACAAGATTGTCGCAGCCAATCCAAACCACCCAGGAAGGAAGCATGCCGTTAGCTTACTCGATTCTTTCGAGCACAAGGGTCCAAATGGTGTTCATATCTGCATGGTCTTTGAAGTCCTAGGCGAGACTTTACTTGGGCTGATCAAGAGGTGGAACCTTCTAGCTGCCACGAAGCAGAACGATCTGACCATGTGCGCATTTTCCAATTTTCGAATCGTTTTTTATATAAATAAATACAGAAGCCCGGAGCAAGCGACTTCCCTGCTGGCAGGAGGAGGTCGAGGTGCGGCGGGTGCTGGCAGCATCAGCATGGGAATACCTCCCGAGGAGAGGTGCAGCGACGATACATCTCAGACCAATGACGAGTGGACGCTAACCTCTATTGGGACACCACAAGAGAGTGTTGAAATTGGGCGGGCTCGCTGACACCCAACAACATCTTCAAGAACACTTCCTGGACAGAGTTCGCTGTTAGCCAACCCACCAACAATGATCAAAGACAGCCCTCCCCAAGCTCTCGACTCTACCGGAACAGCCAGACACCCCAGAGCCAGCAAAATCGTAACCACCAGACACACGACTGCAGCCGGAGAACCCATCTTTTTCGCGCATCGAGCCAAACACAGACTGCAGACACAGGGTCTTATAATCTTCCGGCGGTGCCTCGATTATTTTATATATATATGCACTGCTTGCAGGTACCTTGAACACCTTCGAAGGCAAGACACATTCGTACATTTCAGAATAGTGTTTAAAACGCCATAGCTCTAATACTCTAGGAGATTCACACAAAAAGAGGTAAACACGAACATCGAAACATACTTGATACTAGAAGGCCGTCTATCGCTCCGCACTGCTTGCATTAATAGACAACTTCTCTTGTTACTTACGAAAACCTATTCGCCACGATAATGTGCCAATTCAAGTACACACGCCACTCCTGTGGCCATACTCTGCCTAAGCTTGAGGACATCCACGACCCTTCATGCAAGCTGTAACAACGGTTGCTTTGTGAAGCCCAATAACGAGTCGATTGAGGAACTCGAGGCGAAGGGGGTTGAAGTGCCTGCAACTATCAATGAAGCCGGCTTGGCCCTCCAACATCCCAGCAAAGAACCCCTGAGCCCCCAGAGCCATTTCACTGCGCAAAGTCAACATGGAGCATAGCCCTCCTCCGGTGATTGATGAAAGGTTCTGCGTTAAACTGAGATCGTCAGACCGATACGCAAAGGCCAAGGTTGGCTACTATGGCCAGCAACAGCCAATGAACCAATTCACGGACCCTAATAACACCACTGTTTTTGTTGGCGGGCTCTCTGGCTATGATGAGATTGACCGAGTACGACTACCATCATTTCCACACACTGACGTTTTTCTAACATGCTTCTCGATCATCAGCCCGCCATCTTTCGATAATGAGAGAGAGTGATTTTCCACGGACACGGCTGGAACCACTCTCCGTCAAGTGGTCTCCCGAGATTGAGCATCATGCACCAAATGTGCCTATCATTTTGGTTGGTACGAAAGTAGACTGTGGGGACACAGCCATTCCCTCTTAAGAAAGGAAAGAAAAATCTGGTGAAAAATCCATCGCTCTGCAGCGCTGCGAGCCGCTATGGTTGGCTTTGAAGATATGCCAGAGGAGGACTATGAGGATGGTAGGGGCGTGTCAGACTCGCTCAGAGCAAATACGATGGGGTCGGTGCCTTAGGCAGCTGCCGCGGTTGAATCCTGGGAATGGTCGAGTGGTAGCCCGAGATTGAGCATCATGCACCAAATGTGCCTATCATTTCGGTTGGTACGAAACTAGTCGTGGGGGAGGATGAGGGCACGTTAGAGTCGCGAAAAGTGGTTCTCCGAAATGCACCACCATTGCCCAGGCATTCCTTGCCTAATCGTCGAGCAAAAAAGACGAAGCCGGTATCTTATGAAGCTGCTCTAAGAGACGCAACCATATGCACCCTGTATATAGCTCTCCAAATATATATCTCGTTATACTACGACCTCGTAATCTTCAGTCTCTCATATTTCCCTGACACAGTGCTTAAATAGTGAGTTTTGAGTGACCACTGTTGAGAAGCACTGTCCCTAGGGCCTGCCACGTAGTCGGTCGCCGGAGCTCAGGATAGGATTGAATGCTTGCTCTATCGGTTGACTTTTCAGCGATGTAAGGTGTTGCTCCGAGTCAACAAATGTTGCCTCGACCTTCTTACGTAAGCAGCACATTATTTATCTTTTGTTCCTTTCGCCGTCAAGTCCAAGCAATTCACGCCCAATCATGCGTCCTGACAGACTATGTGACGGCTGTTTTATGCCTAGGAAGCTACTTCAGCCTAGGAGCGTCAGCGGCAAAGCAACGAACCAAGCATTATTGTGTGTGTGCAACAGCCTCCTTCGTCGTGCAATTTCTCTACCATCAAGCGATCAGTCTCCGGGCATCTAGGACCCTTGCGAAGTCCTCGAAGCCCGCGAGCACGTTGCCGACAGAGAGAGAGAACAGCCCGAGCTCATATGGACAGAGTGGCCAGCTTTCACATTGTCGAAGTGTACCTTGGGGGATGGCCAGAACTAACAACACGAAGAACCTGAGAGATATCGCCGCAACTGGGACGCGTATCGCCCAGAAAAGGGGTTATCGTTTGCTGAAAGGAAAGAATCACTGCTTAGTCGGTCCGAATCGAGTCTATCGCTTACAGTACTGATGTCCGACTAGTGAGGAGGCCGCCATTCGTTCAGAGCCATGTCAATACCAGCTACTTCTACGTTCGACGATCATGACTAACGAGGACCTTGAGCTTGCTATCTCCGTTTTCGCTCAAGCATGTGGCGTACTATCAGCCCATGGAAGATCTCGTGAAGAGCCCGGCCCGGCTCCGCAACACCTCAAAACAAAAGAGGCAGCAAGACACTATTCGTATGTAGAGATACATATGGCAAAGGCGGTCCAGCCTTCTAAGCAGGGGGAACAAGCCAGGTAGAGCACACCCCGCATCGTCTGACACCTTCGGCAGAATCCTCGCGATGAGACTTGCCATCCGTATCGACAACAATGGTTGCATAGACCATGGATGTCGTCACACAATGATTTCCCAAGCGTCTCCACAGTCAGGCAGCTTCTCCAGGGGGCGACCGCTCAGCTACCATAGGCGCGCCTGGCACGGATATCTACTCTACCATATCGAAGAGTGCCTGGATGACGCAGACGGGAAAAGCTCAGCTCCTTCGAAGGAAAAGAGCAGATATTCCGAATGCATCGGAGCTCGAGGCGTTCGAACAGCACTAGGAATTCGGCACCAGAGAATTCAGTACCTTTGATTCATGTGGAATCTGTTGATGAGACAGGAATTCTCTTCCAGCGAACTCCTCGGCCTCGGAACGTTCAATCCTCCGGCGCTGGAGGGAACTAGGGCGAGTAAGCTGTTACCAGAGAGATAGTGGTTGATAAAGAAGCAGCGATGGTGAGGGGGATTGAGTCGAGGACGGCGGTCAGAGGTTACTGTCGCATGAAGAGGAGAGATTGGGGGAATAAGATTGCCAAAGTAAAAGAAGTGGAAGGAGAATTATCTGTGCGTTTGGTCCAAGGACGACTAGAGGGTTCGTGCATCAGAGTCCGAACATGAAGCACGATGATCTGGCAAGATTTGAGGAGGCTATGGTGTAATGATGCTCCCCAGACAGAGTATGAGGCAGTTGCTTCACGAGAAGTTTGCCCAAGCCTGAGACGAGTAGGCTTGCGTTCCGATGTATCGGTTCTGGCGGAGTCCATCACACAGCAATAGGCGTCTCTGCGCTGTATCTAGCCGTTCTTTGAGGGAATACGCCTAGAGGAAAGGACGCATTGATACTGATGTTGCTGGATTGCTCCTGCGGACCAATTGCGCAAGGAGTAAACCTGCAATTCCCACCTCTAGCTTCATTATCCTTCCCCATCTTCGCTCAGCCAATGCAGAGTAGCAAACATCGAAACAATCATATGAATATTCTGTATTATTCTTCTCCTCCGCGTGGTGCGCAAACACTCCATCCGTCTGATTGTACCTCGGCCCCCAATCACACTATCCCCACGAATTCGCTAACCCTATCAGGCTTACGCTTCCGCAGGTATGACGTTCCCCAAATGCCATGTATGAAAACGCATGGCATTTGCTCATCGAAACCAATTTCATCACCAATTCCATCTGCCAACCTACCAAAACCAAAATTACTTCAAACTACTGCCCAGCAATCATCTCCAGCCTTCGTTCACAAAACTGTATTGTTCTACAAACCTACCCAGCAATTCAGGCTTCTCAACAACCAACCGAAATGTCCCTCCGTCTCCTCACCACCCGCGCAGCGGGAACAGCATTCCGCCCATCTGCCCGCTCATTCACAACAACAGCACCATTCAAGAAGACAGCGACAGAGACAGCGAAAGAGACGATTGAGAAGGCGAATAAGACAGCTGGTGAGGCGGGCGTGGCTGCTATCGAGAAGGGCCGTACGTCATTTCCCTCCCTCCCTATTCCCCATTCCCATTTTGCCCCTTCCATCCCATTACCATTCATTCCTCCCTCATCCACCATAGTCACCCCTATCTCCTCCGCCTGCCCCACAAAAACCAAGCTCAAGACTGACAATCCACAGAACAAGCCTCCCAAGCAATTAAATCCTCCGTAGGTATGGGCTCCAAAGAAGCAGCCGGCTCCGCAAAAGAGATGACCGGTTCCGCAACTGGTTCCGCAAAAGAAATGACTGGCGAGGCGAAGGGGAAGGCGCAGGAGGTGGCGGGCGAGGCGAAGGGGAAGGCGAGTGAGTTGAGTGGGGCCGCGAAGGGGAAGGCGGAGGAGGTGAAGGCGAAGATGTGAGGAGGATTCATGGATGGAAGGGAAAAGGGGGAAGGGTTGGCATATATGATTTGCGCGAAAAGCATTCTTTTAGGCAATGGAGGGGAGACTGTATAACAGAGAGCAGCTACTTTGAAGGGAGAGAGGGTAATAGAGAAGTCTTGCATTTCTTGATGCGTGCTTGTGAAATTTGGTGGCGGTAATATGTCCGTGATGTATTCATGGCAGCTCAGTCTGCATTATCATCCTCCTTTTACGCCTCGGTTCCCCTTCCCGATACCCACTTCTGCGGCGGCCTTTTCTCTTCTACTCCAGCTCATGAGGGTTTAAAGAATTTATTGTCTTGTGTGTAACGCACGTGAAGCAGAGTCTGCACCTCACATAGAAAAGGTTCCAGAACCAACACTGTCGAATATCTCCCATGAATCCTGCGCCTCAGATACCGTCCCGTCGTCTTCTCATCCCAAGCCCAACGTCCTTCTCGCTCTCACTGTCAAGCTATGAGCGTTTCAACTCCCCAGGATGGGGACCCGCCGGCCTCGGTGGTGGAAAAGGGGACTCGTTTGCAATCTGCAGTCCATTAGCTTTATGTTTCCTAGCCATGTCACTCGGTTTGCACTTCGAGTATGTCGACAACATCATCAGATCCTCAGAATGCTCTGCCTCCCCATCCACCAAGAGAACGATCAGTAGCGGCACGTCTTCCTCTTCGTCACTCAAGATGAACATAGCGCTGAGAGAGAAGCCTTGCCAGCAGCCTCTGATCCAATATCCCGCACCCAAAACTAGATTCTGGTGTTTTGCTGAAATCCCTCAACGAGCCTCCAACGCAAATAATCCTTCAAGTACATTGCGGCGTCGTGTCCACTCATTGGCCTGGAGCTCTTCTGACTGCTCTGGACTTGGGATAAGAGCGTGTCAGTGATTTAAACCAAAGCTCGGGAAATAATCCTTTTGGCCGGCTGCTGTTGACGATCATAGTAGCTTCCTGCATACACTGGGAAAATTGCATCTTCGGCGTTTGGATCACCAGGGAAGAAGTAGATTGCATAGGGCGCGCCACGTGTAAGGGAACCTATTTGATTGTCAGTCGGATAGGGGTTTGAGAAGTGCATGTCACGGGCTTACCAGTCACAGACAATATTGATATAGTAGTTGTCTCCGTTTCTCCTAAGTATCATTCAGGACTTCGTGACGCATGGAGCCACAGCAGTTATCAAACATTATCCACAGATCATCGAGCAAGTCCTATTTCTCCGTTTCTTTATTTGCGGCCCACTTGCCCAGTGGTGAAGGCTCGGAGCCGCCGTACGGGGAATCCAAGTCCCTGTGGTTCTTCCAGGCATCGGACGTCCAGCTGTTTCTTTCCACGTTAGTGCTGCACTCGGTAGAGCATTACGATCGTGAGGTCTGTTGAACTACGGCCCACCCAGAGACTTTGGAAGATGGCTATCAGCAACTGATATCGCTGCTTTGGGGTCAATTATTCCTCAGTAATGAGACTGAGTTATTGCTCATGATGGATCCAAAATAGTAACTCGAAGGTAGATATAGAAACGTCGTCCTTGTGGCCAGCACATAGATCCGTGTCACCCATCCATAGGCCACAGTCACAATCCTAGACCATAAACCAGTCAGTCAAATAATAAAATATAGGGACGCCTAAGTGGAGACCTACATGGATATTATTGTGCCCACATCCCAGAAACAGAAAGCCTTCACCGATCTCCTTCTGTTCCAGAGATTCCCTGTAGTCAGATTTTTCTCCCATTTCTTCCAACGTACCTCCAGAAAAAGTCCATCCACAATCCCCGTCACAGTACCACTCACAACCCGCCTTTCAAGCCTTCCCAATACCAGCAATAGCCTTGGATTCCTGCCACGGTTTCAGACTCCAGTGATATAGCCCCTGATTCAACCAATACCTGGATTGAAGAGGCCATACCTCCAGCAATGCATCCACTCCACAACTATGCATCAATTTCTGCCTCTTCCACTGGAATCCCGTCGTTTCATATCGCAGCCGCCACCAGATCATGGTCCGTGTCGTTCAAATTCGCAAGTATCGCCTTCGCAAGATTTTCCTTTGGCACATGGGTCGGAGTAATTCATCCATAGGAAAAACCACACCGAGTTTTGTAATCTTGGGGTCGTCGGTACCAGATACGCCTATACGTAACGTCTTCAATTCTGCTCTTTAGGAGGACCAATATCGCGGGAGAGTATCTAAGGCCAGGCGTCTTGTATCAGCTGTGTCGTTCCAAACAAGTGTCTCTCTCTTCCTCGAAACCAAAGACGGACTCTTCAATGATTATCGAATTCATGATGTATCAGTCGTTTCAAGTTGATAGCATGGTATTGTACGATTGGTAGTATGAAGGCCGATACCATGTGGGAAATTAGTAACAAGTTTGTGGGGACAGTAGGTACTTAGCAACCTCGGTAGAGGCTGAGTGCTTGAATGATTGATACGGAGAAGAGCGTTGTCAAGATGTACAATCGAGAGACTTTGAATTCCAGGCAGTTTGAGCCTCGTACATTGACGCTATATACTTTATTTTATTCTACAAAATGGCATTATCGTTCCCTTCTCATTGAATGCACGCTAAAATCAAACAGTGAGCAAACCAAGCGCTATTTATGCGTACTTCGCTCAAACTTTTCCCACCCATGCAATGCATAAACATCTAAAAGCCAAACAAATATGTGAACTACCCTCGAATGGGAGGAATCAGAAGGCAATCATCAATCCAAAACATCGCAATGCATCCAGGCGATACTATCCTCAGCCCATCCTCAACCCCAACCCCACCGGATCCTCCATCTCAGGCGCACTCGCCCCCCTCGGCCTTCCACCACTACCACTCCGCACCATTCCCTCCAACTCCATTCTATCACTCTCCGTAGGAATGAGATTAATATCCGGATACGGGGCACTCTCCCTCCTCTCGCCTCTCTCCTTCGCCCGCTCAGAATCTTGAATGACCCTTTGCAGATACCTCTCCTCATTCAATTCCCTCAACGCTTCTTGCTCCCTCTGCAACGCGCGAGTGCGCAACACTCGCGAACGCGCTTCTTCCACACTAATAGGTGGATGTTCGCCAAACTGGACGCTACCGGGATAACTATCGAAGGGGACGATACCAGTTGATGTTCCCTCGACAGCGACGCCGGGGCCAGAGGAGGAGCGAGACATGGTCATATCGTAGGAGGCTGGTGGTGGGGGTGATTGCTGGGTCCAGCCGCCAGCGTAGGAGAGATCGTGAAGGGAGACACGGGAGGAGGTAGGTGCTGGGTAGACGAAACTGGTTTTGGGGGATTTGCGGAAGGGTTGGCCGTCTGGGTAGCGGTCGCGGGGAGAGTCGCTGATGGGAGGGAGGAGAGGGGAGGTGGCTGAAGGATAGCGGATTGGGTCTGTTTCGGCGACGGAGCCGTAGGATTGGTGTGAGGGGTTGCGTGATACGGGTTGGGAGTAGTAACCTGCTGGCATTACTGTAGGTGGGTATGGGGTGTCGTAAATCGGTTGATAGGGGCTGATTTGACCTTGGGATGACGTATAATTCGATGCGGGTGTATGATATCCTGCGGTTTGAGAGTTCTCACGAAATTCGGCGGGGAGGGGACGTTTGGAAGTTATAGTGATGCCTTCCGCAAGAGGGAGCGGTGCTGGGTTAGGCCCTGACACTGGAGGCTGTATATAGTAGGGCGGAGGATTGATCCCAACTGGTCGCGCTTGCGCTATTTGATTGAGGCTCCCTGAAGAGCCCGGATAGGGCGTGCTATAGCGGAAATCTGTAGGCGGGGAGCTAGCAGAGTAGGTAGAAGTAGGAGCATTGGTGCCTAAGCCTTCGCTACCAGTAGGCACCTGGTGCGGGAGGAACTCGGAGGCTAATGGCGAGCCTTGGGCATTGCCTTGCTTGGTCTTCGGGCTATCACGTGGTCTTCCACGGTCGATGAGCTTAGGCGTAATCTGAGGGCCAGTTTGGGGGCCAAATTGCTGGCTGCTGCCTTGCTGCGCTGTCTGCCCTACCTTTGCTGCTGCTACGCCAGCCCAAGTTGGCTGTGGGACAGTCGTAATCGGTAAGTCATTGCTAGGTCGGGAGGGTGTTGCGGCTCCGTTCCTCGAAGGAGGCGGGCTTTGCGATTGGACCTTCTGTAATAACTTGAGGGCGGGCGAAGATTCTCTTCGGTGAGGCCTTCTGTTCGGATCTGAGCGAGGGACATTCTCCTTACTAATCCGCGTGCCTGCAGGACTAGGCCGGAAACTCCCCAGATCACGTCGGACCTTCCTAGACTTTCTCGTGGACACCACTATCCATCCTTCATGATTGCTCTCACCTGTTTGAGCACGAGATCGAGGGGGAGGCCTTGCAGTTATGTCGGATAGAGTTTGGTCCATGGGATGGGAGGTAGGGTGGCCTTCTTGATCACCGTCGTAGCCAGCATCATCATGGTCTGAGCCGACCACGTGGACTTGCCTTCGCGGCGTAGGAGTGCCCAGGCTTCCAGGAGAGTCTATTGGCGGCTTTGCTTTGGGAAATCCATACTCGTTCTCGCTAGCCAGAGGAGGGGGCGTGGGACGATGATTGGGAGTCGTCGGGCCCGGTATCGAATTCTCGGAGCTGCTGCTTGTTCTGTCGAATATCGAGATCTGAAAAACGCCCTCCTTCAAGCTCTCTTGAGATGAATTAGGCTGTCGTTGCCGGATTTCTTCGTCAATCGAATCCATCACCGGCTTAAGCGCAGCCCTTATACCATCCAGTGGCTGTAGCCTGCTCCCATAAGCTAGAGTATGGTCCCAAAGCCTTTGACCATGGACTTTGTAGTATCGATAGTCTGAAACACGTCCTTGTTCCGGTTTCTGCCGGATCTTAGAGTTCGCTTGCCAGTAGGAATAGGAAAAGAGCTTCACAGCATATTCAAGCCACTGGGGAAGCAGACCTCGCGCGTTCAGTGTATCGCAAATAAAATTCTGGACCACGTTATGGATTTTGAGCATATCGATAGGCTCCGGCTCCACCAAGCTATCTCGGCTAGAAGACGTTGAATCCCTATCGTCTGGTTCATTCCTCTCGATGAGGGCGTATCTCATCAAGATGCTGAATGTGGTATTGATGTCCGGCTTGCCTCCAACTTCGGTAGCTCTCACTTCGACATTTGGCCGGAGAACCTTGAGACCAAGGTTAACCATCTCAACAGGGAGGTCTTGGGAAAACCAGCAGAGGACATTGATCAGATTCCAAGCTTCTATATGGCCTAACCGTAGTAAATCGTTCAGGATGGTACTGTAAGTATTCTCGAGCGTAGGATCTGCAAAAGATAGCTTATATTTCGTGAGAGGCTCGTGCGTATCGGCAAGGCGATGACTAATGGCATCAATGGCCAATGGGAGGCCACCAATCTTCTTGACCAACTCGGCTGCCTTCCTTTTCTCATCCTCTCTTGGTTTCTTGATGTGTAACTCTTTGAACAGTAGCTTTTGCGCCTCCTCCTCCTTCAGAGGACCAACTTTGATAGGATGTGGCCGTAGCAACCTTTGCTTTGACTCCAGGTTCTTGGCCCTTGAGACGTAGATAATGCTCGAGTCCTTGCTGTCGGGTATGAACTGTGTCAGCTCCTTAACATCGTGATCTGTATCGATAGCAACGCCATCAAAGACAATCAGCCAGTCATGTCGTTCCTCAAACCACTTCTTGACGAGTTGGACGAAGTCGCTTGAATTGGTTCCGTCTCGAAACGAAGGCGAATCCCGGGGAATAACTTTTTGAAAAATGTTCCAAAATGCTTGACGACTTTCCTCTATTGACTTCACACTGATCCAGAATATGCCTCCACTGAACTTGGTCTTATTGTTGTTGACGTATTGCCGAGCCAAATGCGACTTGCCAGCCCCTGCTTGGCCATGTAAAAGGACACACGCTGTGCCATCTTTACGTCTTTTGTCAAAAAGCCGCCGCTCAAGTTCTTTGTACTCTTTTTCCATGCCGACAAGATAGTTGTTTTTACGGAATCCTGGCGGGACGATGAAGTAGGGGTCAGGTGGTTTGGCTGGCGTATCAGAAGTATCGGTAGCACCGTCTTTCATTTGTGGTCTTGGTGCTTCTATGGGTGGAAGGAGACCGGAATTATCTACATAATCGCTAAAATCAGCCAATTGAACCATGAAACTTGCTGTAGATGATCCCCCAAATGCAAAATAGCAATCCAATTTTAGTCATTAAAGCATCAAAGCGGTCTAAAGATCAGGAAGGAAATTGCAGTCATCTCTCCACCTCCATCATGTCTTTTTCTAGAGGCTCCTCAACTTCATATGGTTCGTATATCTTCTGCGCGGGGTCTTGATCTTCGAGGCTAGGCAAAGCCAGTTGGTGTGAGGTCTTACCGGGTGTTGGAGTGTGCGTAGCACTGGTAGAGTCTGAGTGGGGCGTCCCTGCTACGCTACCTATGCACATCAGTATGATGATATTGTTTGACGACTGGGGTTGGGAGCTATTCACCTGGAATTATCTCCTGAATCAAGGCTTGCCTCCTAGCCGAACTTTCCGCCTCCTCCTGATTCCAACGCGATTTGATGATATCTGGCGCATCACCGGCATAGCGCTGAATCGCTTCTACAACCAAGTCGAACCCAGGAGTTTCCATGTTTTCGAATTTGCACATATGGGAATGGTCTGCTGGAATGCCTGCTCGCTCTACGTCTTGGACGGTAG
Source organism: Cladonia uncialis (assembly GCA_002927785.1). Classification (NCBI taxonomy): domain Eukaryota; kingdom Fungi; phylum Ascomycota; class Lecanoromycetes; order Lecanorales; family Cladoniaceae; genus Cladonia; species Cladonia uncialis. The sequence continues at coordinate 15,329 of NAPT01000014.1, read as the reverse complement.
GAGACGCAGATGTTTCATCCACGATGAAGCGTAGCTGAAGTCCCAGCTTCGTAGGTTTGCCCTCATGGAAGAAGAAAATGTGGAACCTGTTCATGATTTGGATAAAGCCGCGGTCGATGTTCTGCAAGGTCTCATTGTTTTTCTTTAGAGCGTCAACGAGCTGTGGTTGGGAGTCCAAAACTTTGCTCGGTAGAACAGCGCCGCAGATCCACTCTAGACGAGAACCCCACTCGGCCACGTCGGAGCCTTGGTGTGGCGTTCCCAAGAAAAGAATCCCGTATGTAGAGACGAAGATTGAGCGTAGATGTTCGGTATTGTTGCCGCGTATCTCAGCAGAGTAGATCAAAGCACGTTTGACCACGAGTCCACCAAGGGAATGGGCAACAAATATGATGGGCCGTTCCTTTGCCTTTCGCATGTTTCTGTTCGCCGCTAGACTTGCAACAAGAGACTCGGCATGGTTGTGTATCTTATCCTTCGCAGCACCGTCTGTGAATGATGTGACGTCCGCATCGTACCCATATACCAATATCCTAGCTCTTTGCTCCTCGATGAATTGTGGTAGTAGGGCGAGTGGCCAGAAGGTCTTATATTTTTCGCTTGTCCATGTTTTGTATGGGTCGCCATTCAAACCGTGAACGAAGACAACATCGACGAGCCCACCTCCTTGAGGTGCATATACCTGTGTGAGCCCATAACGATTGACAGTGAGTTCCCCGTTTCCTGAGGTTGCCTAGGAGGGTAAAGTCAGCAAAAGCACCTTAATATCTACATATTATGCGTCAGACGGGAACGAGTGCTTACCATCATCGCCATGGAACTAGAGCTCTAGGACCTCTAGTTTTGTGTTCTTCAGAATACATATATTAAGAATCGAAGGATTCCGAATTGCAATGGGCTCGAAGAATCATTTAGTCACCAGTCGTCAAAGGCGCAGGGCGGCTGCCTAGGTCGTATTCTTGCGCCGTTTATCCTCGTGCCTGAGGATTAGTGACGCAAGCATTACTCATACAGAGTCGTAGACCTGGCTCTTGACTCAAAATGAGTGGACGATCTGAAGGACACAAGGGGTCGCGAGACCACGCAGAGCCTCGTGAGTGTGGGCGACGGCCATAGCTAGCACCAATTAGCAGATCAGCTGCCGAGCGGCCAGCCCCAGCAGCTGAAAGATTTGAGACGTCTGGGGGCGCCAAATTTAGGTTGGACTTGGACTCTTTCGGCAGGCTGGCAGCTGATCCTGGGGGGTTCCAACCGTAGGGCTATGTACCTACCTACTAGTTAACGCCCGGGGTAGACTTACCTAAGCACCCCTCAAAAGTACCTGAGCCCGCCGATGGAGTGTTCCTGCTTTCTGGCGACGGCATCCTTCAAAATGATGGCATGTCCCGTATGCTCCTATGTCAGCATTAGTAGATGTTCCATGAAACAAGATGCGAGGTGTGCTCTTCATCCACTCTGTCCTACAAAAATGAAGTTACATCAGAGCTGAGGGTGAAAGCGCCGAAACCACAGTATCCTCTGGGATTTTGAGGCTCAGCAATTGAAACACTAGCAGCGCCCACAATAAGAGAAAACACACTTCCAATCATGCGAGTGTACCCAACGCTGTGTGATGGGGCGGGCGTCAAAAATCTTCGTCCATCGGGTGACTGTTGCCTCCTCCCAATGTAACGGGGAAGATGGATACGACACCCTCTGATAAAGCAGACGAAATGGTCTCAGAGGCATATTTGGTTTATTCCGCATACGAACAAACAATACCAAAAATGCATGCTCCGTTCTATCAGTTATGAATCATATGCCAGGAATTTCCCCAACAACCATGTCCCAGCACGCTGCTGCCTGGCAGTCCACTTCGTATTCGCCCTTCATGTCTTTGCTCCCTTCTTGCCTCCCTTTCCGCCGCTCCCCATAGCAGCCTCTCTCTTTTTCTTCTCCTTCTCCTCGATCTCCCTCAATCGCTCTTTCTCAGCGGCATCCTTCTCTTCCTTCTCTGCCTTCTTCCTAGCAGCCTCCTGTTCCCGCTTCTCTCGTATCAGAGTCAGCCTTGCCAAGTCTGCTCTCGCCTCGTCTGTCTTGCCTTCAGCGTGCAATTTCTGGTAGCGCTCCTTTGCCTGCTGAGCTTGCAGTGCTTCGCGCTCACGACGTGAGAGCTGTGAGACAGGTGTAGATTTTGAGGGTTTGGAGGAGGGCCCGTCCGCTGGCTGCACGGGTGCAGCAGAGGCTTGCGAGCGAGACTTTGCAGTATGGTTGGGGTTGGCGGGCATTAGATCATCTTCCTCTTCTTCTGAAGACGAAGAGGGTAAATCCCCTGGCGCAGCAGGCTTTGCTTGCTTCTTCTTGATGGCAGCTTCTTTCTTGGCTTTGGCGGCTGCTCGGCGTTGTTCACGGGTCATTTCTGGCTTGTTTGGGTCATCCTCGTCTGATGATTCTTCCTCGGACGACTCTTCTTCTGATGAGGACTCTGCTTTGGCATCACGAGGATCCTAGATATGGTTAGCTTATAGAACAATTGGAATGGGGTTTGCAAGCTAGACTCACGCCCCACATGCTGGTTGGATTGCCATCTGCGTCCAGTGGTGTAAGATTCTTGCTGAACTTCTTGCCCCCTATGTCTCAATTAGTGATACTGTGAGGAAGACGTAGAGAACTATGAATTACCGCCTCTTGTAGGCTTGCTAAACTTCCCAGCTCTTCCTCTGCTTCCAGGAGGCATGCCTAGTTGACTCTGTGCAGTGTGATCTTTCCAAGAGAGCAATGTAGCAAGTAGTAGATCCTGGAACAGCAAGTCGGAAGTTCAATAGCTGACCAGTAACAGTCTGTGTCCGTACACAAATTGCAGAAGGTGGTATCGTGTGCTCAGTAGCGGGGTCCTTTGTCAGCATGCGAAGAGGTATGCTAGCTGTGCGCTACACCCAGATAGTATTAGCATAGATTGCTCAAAAGAATCTGCAGCTCGCAGCACTACCACTTCTCTTTCCTCATCATAAAACACAACCCTTCATATTCACTCTGGCTTTTCCCGCCTTCGTGCATCTATGGGTAGTCTTGGAGGGGAAAGTGAGGGGCAGACTAAGCGTTTGCCGTTGAGAATTTATTCTTCGACTTCGTGCCCATTATGGCAAATTGAAGTTGAGGAAATTATACTATGACGGGACATGTTGGGCAAGCTACGCCAGGCTATCACCTTTCTCAGAACTGGACTTGAGGCTAGTTCTAGGTGAAGGACGTGAGCTGGTTTGCTCAGGTTGTCAAGTGGAGCACCAATTGGAGAGAGTGTTGCCATATTGCTCTGACCTCCAAAAGTTCCGACTTGATATTACAGAAAATGCCTCCATTACCGCAACGCCACGTAGCAAAGCCATCCTAGTCCAAATTCAAACCGAACCCCACGGGCCCCTACTTCGTAATCCCGGTCAAGTCTGTTCACACTATGCAACCAGCATTTCCAATGGCAAATCCTCGTAGAGCTTATGATCCAACTCATTACTCCACTCAAGAACAAATAGTTTAGTCAGCGCGATTACAACCTCTGGCTCTAGTATCTGCACTGGAACTTCCCCGTCAATTCTTCTCCCTACCTGACTCCTCCAAAACTTCGTCTCATCCAGCTCCTCGTCTCTCCCACCCTCCCAAAGCAGGAGTGCTACAGCGGTGACAATCCGGAGACTGTCACCACTGTCGCCACCATCCATCACTACAGATGCCGCTGCAGCATCAGCCATGTAATCGCGAATGAAGCTTGGCCTCCAGCCTTCGAATTCCAATGTTTTTCTGTGTCTCTGGATCGCCTCTCTAAGCGTGTATGCGAGAGCTGAACGGTACGCCTTCGTGGTTGGTTCGCCGTATGCAACCAGAAGAGACTGCATGCCACGGTGTACAGACCAGCCTAGTGGACTCCAGGGAAGGCAGTCGAGTGCTGCAGCTAGCAAATTCTGCTCAAGGTCCGGCACGAACACAAACGAGGATTGCTGGTCTTGATCCCTGGGTGGCAACGGCTTACGGTTGAGGTCAAGCTCTGGATTTGGAATAGATAGCTTCAACGCGTTCTCTGGTGGCTTGTTGCCGGAATCATAAGGCCGCCGGAGTAGATAATCCACGTCATAATAATTACCACCCATCATGTTGTACAGATGCGTAGTCTTGCCGTGGGCAATGAATCCGTTCTTGTGGAATTCGAGGACTGAGCAACCGGAGTCTTTGGGCTCTGCAAACCCTAACTTGCCAACAGCTGGACCAGTGATTACACCCATCAACATTAGAATACACTTGTCGACCCTTCTTTTAAAAGTACGGGGATGCATTTCTTGCGCTGGGTCGTGGCTATCGAGAGGAAAGAACTCAACCTCAGCCGACGCACCTAACGGCCATTGCAATTCCCAGATTCCAGTGTATCCTGAATAGGCTACACGAAGGCCAGCCGCACCAGAGTATTTGTAGATTTGGTAAGCATTGGATAAGACTAAGCAGGTGATGAACGCCGTCCTTGTGATGGTTGTGCATGCTCTGTCTCTATTAATTTTTAAAGGGATTGTTCGTAAACGGGCCTTCCAGGGTGACTCCATTGGAATGAAAATTGTACGATTGCCTTCCGATTTGCCTTCTACCAAGAATGGCAGATTCAACGAGTCAGGATGAAAGATTTCTAGTATCTTGGTCCATGAAGCCCTGCCGACCTTTCCAACGGGCTTCCGGCTGACATGGATGATGTTTAGTCCACAAAGACCTTCGGTGCATTTCCCCTCGATTTTGGGTCCACGTGGCGTTGGCCTCTTCAGATATAGGTGTGCAGAAAGATCCTCATCCTCGGCCCATGGGCCAAGACAAGCGGGGCCTCTATTATCATGGAAAGGGTCCAGCAAGCTCCTGTATGCTCCAATTTGCGTGACGAGAGAACCCAAGCCTGCAGCGGTGATTAGCACCGCAACCCATTCTGCGGTAAGGCTTGCAACAGCAAGATTCGGCATATTTGAGGCTTGGTGTAGCAAACGAACGCCAAGACGATGTGGAGAGTTGCTCCCGGGCAAGGTAATTAGTCGTTGATCAAGCTGAGGCGCAGACAAACGAGTAGAGCGTGCCTAAGACTATGAGGACAACGATTCCCCAGGATACAAAGCGCAGAATACATGAAAGCGCTTTAGTCCGACGAGGCGACACTTACCAGGACGTGAATTCACGAACAGTACAAATCTCTGAGGACCCAAATTCAGAGACAGCCGGTGCTCATAGCAACAAGATATACTCGCAGTAGGCTGGGTGCACCAAGACAGCGCCCCAGGCACACTGCTTGTAGCGTCAAGCGTACTCAATATGAATGGCTTCATGATGAACGAGTAACAATTTAGTACTGAAGATTAGCGTATCCGCCCAGCCCGCCAGCGTAAGGTATGCTGCGACACCACCACCACCACCCCCCAAGGATCCGTTCAACAATAGGAGCATTTCAAATCTATTTTTATTTTTAACAGGAAACTCGGTACAATGCGTGAGTGCAGGTAGCGGGAGTCAGATACTGTCCCAGCTATCGTATCAGGCAAAACATCAATGCAACAACTCAGACAGAGCTGTAACCCGCCGCCGGCAAGCCTCGCGTAGAAAGTACCTAGCCAAGGCCTGCCGCCCAGAGAGCCCAGGCCATGAGAATGGTCCCCCAGGCATCCCGGCTCACTGCGCCTTCCATGCGAAGTTAAGCCTAATGGAGCTACATCGGCCCGGCAGCGGACTAAATTAGTGTCAGGGGCTCACAATGACGGGATTGGTCGAATTGGAATTGGGATGAATCGAGATGCGCACAAAAGCACAAAATTATGAAGCCTGCCTGTGTGCTTTGATAGAGGAGAAGAGGAGAGAGAGCAACAACCCCCTTGAACGCGCATGCGCATGATACTCCCTGCTCGAGTATGGGAAAGCGTGCAGCAAGCTCATTTGTAGATGCATGACAAGAAGTACCCATGCGTTTCACGTTCCAATTGATGCATAGCACCAGTCCCAATAGACCCTGCCCACGCCAGCCGGCAGGAATGCTGCGTTGTCTTTGATGCCCAACATACACCATACCTAGCCTCTTGAAAGCTGTCAACGGTTATCCAGAAAAGCTCTGGAAGACTGGACATTGTCGTGGTACATGTAGTAGTCGTGGAAGGATCCCTGTCAGTGCCTAAAACTTTGGGGAACAAGTCATTTCATTAGCCAGCACGCCTCCATCCCCCAACGGGAAACCCCTTAATTATCAGACCCCACGTCAACTGCCATCCACCAATCCAAGTTCGACGCTTCATCCGAGCTCCAGAAGCTTGTCTTGGAGCTTTGTCTGTTAGGAAAAATAAAGGTGTCTCTACTTTGCGGAAGAAGACATAGACATTGAGCTATTCCCTCTCTATCGTGCCGTGCTCCGCAGAATTCCCATGGCCGGTTCGTAGCTCGTCAGCACCAGGTTGCACGGAACACACGCGGCAGCATTGGTGCATAGGGGCATGCCCTTGTACCGCCGCGACCATGATGATTAACCGTAGAGACACGCCGGCCCCTTCGATGCAACGTGCACCTCCGAAAGAAAATGTATACGGCTCCACGCCCCAGACACCACGAAATAAGACTAGGACAAAGCGTGCATCCAAGGTGCAGCGAAAGACCCCACATGAGGCATATGTCGACAGTAATGCAAGGAGCGCTGCAGATCAAAACGTTACAGACGAGAGAATCTCGCATGACCTCTCGTTGACAGATAACGGCCGCCACTCGGTGGTGGATAATATGCTCATGTCTCTCAATCCAGATCAACCGCCTCTTCTCTCCTCTACAAAAGACCATCCCACTTTATCCACCAATTCAGACTTGGCGTCGCCCCCGAGGACCGCCAATCGACACCTTCATTCATCGTCCTTGAACTCCGAATTCTCTTTTCCGTCCGACGACTCGCCAAATCGTCGAGGTCGTCGCAGCAACAGCAGTACGAATTTCCAATCGGCTCTTAGTCGCATAAATAGTGTTCATGTGGACGGAGAAGTAGCCGATGCTACAGGTGCAAAACTATACCCAGCGCAGCGGGCCGGGGTGAGAGGGGTGGAAATTCCTCCGTGGAGGGGTAGGAAGAATAGCAAGAGTAGCGGAGCCTCAAGTGTAGATTTTGGGCAAATTGGAGGACAAACGCGCTTCCCGCATGCATATGGCCGGCGCTCGGCGAGTTTTGACACGGGGGACAGAAATAGAGTATTGTTACACTCGGCTTCAAGCGCGAGCACACAATCTCAAAACCCAGGCAGCATGTCACAGCCCGCTCTCTACGATGATCTCGAAGCTGCTCCTACACCCACTGTACCTGGTGGACCGCGCAACCGCACAGCAGCATTCCCATCACGACCAGCACATACTGCTCCGGCAGCTCCGATGCTTCAACGTAGAACTAGCAACAAGTCCTCGAAAAGTCACGCGGCCAAGAAAAAGAGAGGGGATACTGTTGGGTGGGATGCTCCTACGCCTGTGACTGCAAACACATGGAGCGGTAGGCGTGGCTCGAAGCAGGTCCAACCTATGCCGACGTTCTTAAGATCGAGGAACGGAAGTCCAGCGAGACAGTACTCGGATCCTTTGATGTCACAAAGGATGGATGTACACCCGGCCAAAGACCCTACGAAAGATCGACCAGGCTTTTTCAGAAGAGTCTTTGGGTCATCGAGGATTCAATCGCCTGCTCACAGCGACTTGCAGGCCCCACAATTACCGCAAATTCCGATACCAGCTTCCAAAGCTGGCACACGAGCAAACAGTCGTGATGGCTTTTCGGCTCCCCACAAGTTATCTAAGCCTCCCCCAGATGATATATACCATCCAGCACCAGCACCAGGCCCAGAGCCGGTGCAACCAACCCTTGTAAAGAAGCCCTCGTCTTTCTTCAGACGCAGGAAGAAGTCTACAGCCGAGCCTATGCCGCCCCCAGTACTCCCATACCACTTCCAGTCCAATGCACAAAGCCACACAGAGCCAGCTCAGCGTAGCCCAGTCAGCAGCCTTCGTCAAGTAATGAATCCCTATCTTGACAACCCTATGCAGTCTGATGCCACACAGTTTGCTGGCACAGCAGAGTACAACAGCAATCAATTACAGATGTACACATTACAAGCCAAAGGATCTGCCGACCCAACGCATCAAGACCATGATGCCAGACAGGATGCAGGCTTCAATAATCCTCTCCGACAACCACGCGATTTACCTTCGGCTAAACGGGAATCGACAAGCGAGAGGCTACATCTGAGACCTGTTGAAAGGTCTTCTTCGAAACCTTACGACAACTCCTTCTTCCATGATGACAGCAGCAATGAAACAAGGTTACCTGGAGTAGCTGATGATAATGATCTCTTACGTCGTGATACCGTGAGGCTTGATCAAGCACCTACGAGCGTCCCAAAAGACATGAGGCTCCGTAAAGAGAATGTCAAACGGCAGACAAAGGCCAGGGAAGTACCGAATTCGTCACATCAGCGGTCATTGGATTCTCCTAGAGATCGGACTCTTCTGACAACGCTCAATGGCAACCTCCCTTCATCTCCTCACACTTCGAATGCAACGCCAGGCAAGTCAGAGAACAGGGAATGGCTGACTTCAAAGCAAGTCACGCCTACGACGAAGCAACCTGCTAAGCCTGGCTCAGCAAAAGACGCTGACCGTGTATGGCTACAGTCGCCCAATTCAGAAGAACAACTCCGCGGTTCGGACATGACCCTTCCAGTCGAACGTGCCGAAGTCTCTCCCATTAGCGACTATCAATCCGCATCTTCGACATTGCCAGCACTGAAACCAAATGGCGAGATCCACTTTCCTGAGCCAACGGCGGAAGATTTAGCACACGCGCTCAGTATCGAGGATGACCTCATGCAGCCGACTCCACTCGACAGGGTACGGGCGAGGGAGCTTTACGATGGCGATGAGACCCTAGTGGAGAAGTCAATGGCAGCTGCTTATCTTGGTGAGCCTGGTACAGAGCGTAAACGACAACGGCAAGCATACATGGAGCTTTTTGACTGGCAGAACCTCAATATATTGGCTGCCTTGCGAGGTCTTTGTGGAAGACTTTATCTAAAAGGCGAAGCACAGCAAGTCGACCGTGTTCTTGATGCCTTTTCGACGAGATGGTGTGCCTGCAATCCAAACCATGGCTTCAAGGCTACAGGTCACAGCATTCCCGAACGTCTTTGAAATCATAGCTAATATTTCTGCAGATGTTGTGCACACAATTTGCTACTCCGTCCTGTTACTCAATACAGACTTACACCAAGCTGAGATCGAGACAAAGATGACAAGGCAACAATTCCTGAAGAACATTTTACCAACGGTCCGTCGCGTTGTTACAGACGCTGCTCCAGATGCCTTCACCAATGCACGAGCTTCTACACTTCCTCCCGCCAGAGCATTGGCAGATTCCTCGCAAGCAAACATCAAATCATCAACCTTCCCCGAGACATCTGAAGGTCGCCGATCTTTTGAGTGTCAACGTCCTGCGTATAGATTGTCACAGCGACCCTCTGATCAAATTGCGTTAACATCAAACCCACCCCAATCTCCTCTAGATTTCACCTCTTCTCTAAAGGATACGGGACCGTTGGTAAAGACACCATTCCACGGCAAGTTGAGCACCTGGGAGAATCAGGTAGAGATTGTTTTGAAAGACTTCTATAATTCGATACGACAGAATCCATTGCCTCTTCATGGGAATGAGGCCAAAGAGCCTGCACCAGAAACACAGCAGTCCTCCCATGGGCTTTCGGCTATGACCAGCAGTATGCTTCGTCGTACCCCTAGTGTGCTTAGTAAGACTGGCTCCGAAAACATCAGCTACAGTCGAGGGGCCCCATCAGAAAGCAGACTCGGTACTGGGAGGTGGCAGTCGAAGAATAGATCTCGTCCCCGCCTATATCCAGCTTCCACTGTGGCCTCAAGTCGAAGGTCGAGTATTGACGAACAATCTTCGGTCACTAGCCCATCGATCACAAGTGCATGGAGCAAGTTCTCTTCTTTCGGAAAAACTCAAACATCTTTATCCATCGACTCCTTCGCTAACAATTATCCTCATGGCGATTACAAGCAATCAATCGGTTTCGCCAATGCACTCAGCCAAGCCATTATTCGTGAGGAAGGAGTAACTGGTGAAGAAGAGCCATTTCGTGCCGCTCCACTTCTCGAAGACGAAAGCCTCGAGCTCGCTGGTGCACCTTGGGCCAAAGAGGGCAATCTAAAGCACAAGTATCACCTAGAGGCCGTAGACAAGAAGGCCAAGGATCGCAATTGGGTAGACAGCTTCGCGGTTATCGAAAAGGGCTACATGCGTCTCTTCTCTTTCAACATGAACGCCAAATCGCTGCGCCAGAAAGCCAAGAACCAAAAGGCATCAGGCAGTGTGGTGGGCGGTGGTAATTGGATGGACAGCGCTGAAACTCTCGGTACTTTCCTACTCCGTCATACGCTAGCGAGCGCACTCCCACCGCCTGGCTACTCCAAGACAAGACCGCATGTCTGGGCTCTTTCATTGCCTACGGGTGCTGTTCACTTCTTCCAAGTTGGCACTCCAGAAATCGTCAAGGAGTTCGTCACAACAGCTAATTACTGGAGTGCTCGTCTCTCCAAAGAGCCTATCGTGGGCGGTATCAGCAACATCGAATACGGTTGGAGCGAGTCTGTGATCAACATTTCACTCTTGAACACCGAACGCAATGGATCCTCGTCAGTCATTGTCCACGGTCCTGGACCAGGTACGCTTCCTGCTCCTCATTCTAGGCCCAGCCTCCAAAGCTCCATCAGGAGTACTCGAAGCTCGCTCGATCAGGGCGCGTACCGAGCAAGGTTACCAGGCGATAGAGTTTTGATCACCGATTGGACACCCCCACAGCAAAGCCTCGTTGCCAGCGTCCTAATGGAGATCGATCAGCTCAAGAACCTTCTGACATACGTAAAGAACATAACAGAGGAGTTAGAAAAACACAACGAACTTCGGGCGCCAATGCTCCTCGCAGTAAGTTTCCCTTCCTCTCCCACTTCTCATCTTTTCCTCTAACAAGACATGTGCATCTAGTTCTCGCCCCGCCACCCTAATGCCGCCAAAGCAATGTCCAACTGGGAGCGCAAGTCATCACATCTCCTCCGTGAAATAGTTAAGTTCAGAACTTATATCGATTGTCTACAATCTGCGCAGACGCAGAAACAGAGGATCTATGCCGAGAGAGGAAATAGTTCGACTGTACCAGCGGCTAGGGAAGAAAAGGAGGAGGGGACGAAGGTAGAGGGGAAGGGGAGAGCTGTCGAAGCCTGAGAGGAGATTTAAAAAAAAAAACACACTTTTTCAAATCGGGGAGTGTAAGACTACGCCGCCCATGAAGGAATAGGCATCACAAAAGCAAGCTCAAGCGACTTCATCTTCATTCTTTTCAATTCTATGTACATAACGATGACGACTTCATAGATCTGAGCTTGTTGGAACCTTGGCGTTTCCAGCATGCGTGCGTGCGTGCGTGCGCGGTGGCTAGCAATTACACACAATCGGCGGTTGGAACCAATTCGGATATGCTGTTTAAGCCAGCTGGAGTGGAATGATCAAGACAGGAAATTGCTGGGGGGGATATGTACGATACAATTGAAGATAGAAGGCGAAGGGAAGGGACTGAGAGATCTTCGGGATGCATGCAAGAGCTAGTTTTTTAGCTGAGGATATGTGTCCGTGCTGTACTGTACCAGCAGGTGTATCTAGGACACGCAAATGAAAAAAAAAAAAAGGACTTTTCATCTATTTTCCGAGCAGAAAGGCAAGAGTTCGCTTGCTTGCTGCTGCCAAACAAATAGATATATTTGTCGGTGGCTCATCTATGGCAATCCTAGGTAATTGGTTCAGGATTGACACGCCATTGTTACAATTTGATTGACTTGTGTTGGTAGAATATCAAACACTGCATTGGTGGGTAAATACAATTTGATCGACTTGTTTGGTAGAATATCAGCTATGTGTAGTGGGCTACGTGTGTAGGTACTTTGGTAAGGTAGGTAAAGGAAATAATGAGGGCTGCCTATTGGATGCGAGGTGCGGGTCCGCGGGAGGGCCGGCTTGGCAGGGCTTGGCTTGGCTTGGCATGTGAAAGCGCCCAGCTCAGGTAAAGGCTCGCTCGGGGGCTACCGCTTTAAAGATAAATAAAAGCAACGCAATGCTATACTCTAGTAATATACTACCCTGAGTAGATAATTAATATCCTATGTTTGTTCTTTCTTTCAAGAGCCGAACTGACAAGAGCCGAACTGAGAAGGAAGGTACAGCTCCAACCTACCGAAGTCATGCTGCGCAGAAGCGATCGGGTCTCCAAACAGAAAGAGAGGATGAGCACATCAACTTCTAGTGCGGCGTTGAGCTCGTTCGTGATCTTGTGATCAGCCAGGTTCTCTCGGTCCACGCATGAAGGTCGCGTTGCAGGCACCAAACCAGAAAGAAGCTGGAGGAGACCGTGTGGAATATCCAAGACGGGGGAAAGGGATCTTTCACGGAAGAGGACTAAGATCCATACTTGAGGACGGGGTCATTTCGAGACGATCTTGGTCTTCGATAAGTGGGGAGATAAGATTGTCACGTCGTACTATCATCTAGTGTCCTGGTTCAATTCCCGTTCCGAGCAAGGAGACAGATAGCAAAACAAAAGCCTATGTATCTCGTGAATCCCATGACTCCAACCAACGCCCAATTGATGCCATCGAATCTCACAGATGATTTTCTTGATAATACTAAGAGTGATCAAGGCGGAAGGAAGCAGCTGAAGTCCGTGGGAAAGATGCTCTATCATCCCGTGCTTTGATCAGTAATCTATACTAGTGTGTTATTCCGTCGTCAGTTAAGTCATGTTGGTCGACCCAGTTCTGTTGGTCAGGTCACTGGATTCGAGGAATATGCCTGCTCCTTGGACTGATCCTAGAATGCCGGTCTCTAAGTGATCATCACGCATCTTGGGGCTTGACCTAAACGATTTAATTTTGTTTGTGAGAGTCTTGAGTGCAGCCACCTGAGAAGGCTTCAAGCGGTAGTGTTGGTAGAAGGCAGGTAGAAGAGGAAGGGAGGCACAAATGGTGCCTATGTTCAATTCAAAGACCCTAGTGTGTCTTAGGTTAGTGGGTTCTAGTAAGAACACCATAGTACTTACGCTGTGGCAAGAAGAGGGGCCCCGTTCCATGTAATATCTGGGGACTTATCAAGCTGGACCCGAAAGTACAGGCCGCAGATACTCGCGATACAAGCGCTGTGTATCTAATTAGCATCTCATAGTGATACGAGTTTTGCTACCCACAGAGCTCCAGTCACGAAGAACCCCGCTATCGCAAGTCTCTTCCGTAGAGGCAGTTGTAGCTGCCATACGGCTGGTAGCGGCAGGAAAAGTAAATACAGATCACTAAGAACATTGAAGGGACCTCGGACGTAGGCGAGCATGATGAACTGTCTGTGGCATCGTGAAGGCAGAAAACCAGCCTCAAGCCAGCTTTGTCCGCGGCGAGGGAGGCACAGGTAACCATACACGATCGTGCTCGCCGTATACATCGCAGCAGCAGAGCCTATGCCAAGGTAGGTCAAGTACCTGATCCATTGATGTCGGGCGAATATGCGATAGTAAAGTAAAAAGAGCGATAGCTTGGCGCAGAATGCAATCGGACCGTACAACATTTCTACGACTACAACCATTTTCTGATTGGAGGCCTTGTTAGACATGTTTGCTGAAATGCGTCCATTCAGGGAGGCCTACGAGTTCGAACGCTGGCGCGTTGGGTAGGATCGGGATATCCCATTCATGGCGGCCGGTAACATTCACGGCTGTTATGAATCAGTCTCTGACGTCAATCAATGAGATCCGAAGCGTACACGATAGAACTACCGCAATGTACGCGACGCAGCCAGCCTAGCATAATGATTCAATAAAGGATAAAGGCTAGTAGAGTAATCTTCAATGACCTACGACGGCGAATGCGCACACAACTGTCTCTGTCAGCCATTCCCATCGAAATGTGCTTATGGGTACTTACCATCGTCCGCTTTTAGTGACTTTTTGATCCACAGGTTTGTGTAGAAACGCAGTAAAGAGATGAGTATGATTAAGACCAGACAAAGTACACTTGTAACGATGACCATCAAGGCTTGGGACTGAGGATTGATGAAGTTGGAAGTGACACCAGCAGGAGGAGGTAAGATTGGGACATGAGTAAGGGGATCCATGTCCACAGAAGAAGGGTGGTGCTTCTCCTTTGCCTACGGGGCGGAAGACGTTGGAGACGTGGAGCGACTACGCCGAACTGGACTCTGGCAATATATATATCCACTTCTCTATCCAGGAGCCTCCAGACTCAGATATACCTTGAGGTCCAGAACTGACTTGCCGTTGGTCCTGTTGGAGTGTGACTGCAGATCCCGCGTGTTCGCGGCGCAGAGGATACATGCACCTATAGGGCTCTGATCCGGATTCACTTGCTGCTCATTGAGAGGCTCGGTAAAAATGAGCATGTGGACGCACAACGCAGGCGAATGACAAATCTCGTGCCGCACGAGTGCTTTTCAGCTTCCTGACATTGATAGGAGGATCAGGAACCCAGTGTAGCTGCAATGATGACCGAAGGTCCGGATGCCTTAACATGTCTCAGTTGATCTTGATGCCTGGTGCCAGTCGCTTCGAATTGATCCTCATGTCTTTGCAAATCACAGCCTATGTCCTATTAGTTCTTGCTTTGTTGGAAGTTCAGCAGTTATAATAAGTCTTCCTGTAGCCAAACTTCCTCGAACAACATTCTCGCCAAAACATTGTCACCCTCAGGTGCTTAATGTGGATTGTTGAAGAGTAGTACTCTTACATCTTAATGCATTAAGAACGTTAATAGGCCCTTGACGCAGATTATTCTGGGAGTCAGAGATATCAGGAAACTTGCAAGATGTTCCTATGCGTCTCCTAGCCACTTCTCCAATTTCCAAGTACATTGCTAACTCTGGGAATATGCAGTGTCAGTTTGCACCAGACTTTTCCGTGTATAAAGGGCTTAGCCTAATGGTTCACATAGCGAGGAGATTTACACTAGTGGGCAGCCCCAAGACTGCTGCTCCTGTGTGTGTACTTACGTTACTGCCTGCCAATGTATTCGATTGTCGTATTGCCGCACCATTTGCTGCGAAGAACGTAGACGCACAGCCTCGATAACGCAGTTATTCGATTGGGGGGGGATTGCGGCCCAATAACAAGGTGATAAAAAATGTATTGGTGTATGCATATAGGTTTGGACTGCTTGGCGCAAATGTTTGGATCTGTATGCAGATTTGGTCGGAAATCATGACC
>NAPT01000149.1:0-52694 GCA_002927785.1 Cladonia uncialis | reverse complement strand
ATTTGGGGGAGGGGATGTAATTTAGTTCAGGGAATGGTTTTGGATCTGGGATCAAAAAAAAGTCTGGGTATTGAACCGAGCCGAACTGAATGCATTGGATATCTAAAGCATATAAAAGCCTCGTTATCACCGTTGATGCAGTTTCTTTATCCGCGTCGCACCCTCGTAGAACGCTCGATCTATGGCTGCTGCAACGGTCAATGTACCGCCAATAACGGCGCACACGCCCGTTAAGAAGCCGGAGAATGTTTTGCTGCGTTCTTCGCGATTGATTACTTTCATGGGGGAGATGTCGTAGCTGAAGAAGACGCCTGGGATGCCGCCCCTGTGATTGATGTTAGTCAAAGTTAATAATAGCAGACCGGCGCAGAGCATTCTTACCTTGCGTGCAACTTTTCTTTATGTCCCTCAGCCGCGTCACTGCCCCCGCTCAAACTTCTTTTGTGACTTGTAACGCTGTACTGATGCGCTTCTAAACTCCCGTCTTCACCTCGCCCATGGCTCCCAACAGGCAGGATATCGTCCACAAGCTCTTTCTGCGCACTCAATGCCCCGCTTTTCGGCTCCCACCCAAGGGGTAAGTAACTCGTGCTCACGACCTTGACGAAATACATGTAATTGAATACTGGATCATCGGTAAGTTGTTCCGTACCGTCCAGAGGGTTAAGGTGGTGGTTCGTCCACGGCATTGACCTCGTCCCGAGCGACTGGGTGACAGACTCAGGCACTTGAGGTCCGAAGCGTAGATGGTGGACCTGATGACTGAAAGTGTGTGGGTTCCCCTCTGATGTGTCAAGGTAGTTGTTCAAATCATGCACATGCATTGCGCCGTTGCTAAAACTTCGTCCTGGTGCGATGTGGAAGTTCCCTACTACTTTGTTCACTCTGAAGCCACCCTCGATTCTGCAGCCTTGACCCCGTTGGGCGTCCAATTTCTCGGAATAGTGCTCCCTTTCGCATTGCTCGACATTTTCGCCCCTCCCAAATGCCCATGAGACACTGGCGTAGGCTTCCCTGACTTCTTCGCAAGTATTGCAACAGCCTGGTTTTGATGCTGTAGGCGGGGACGGCGCACCGTAGCAATTTCCGCAATAGGCGGGATCCAGGTGCGTTGCTGCTTCTTCGTTATGGAGATTGAGCGCCGTGATTGCAAGAGGGTGCCCGCCTTCTGATAGTGGGGCTAGTTGGACTTTGCGCAGGCCGTCTCTGACCCCCGTCTGTTGCTCGCCGGAGACATCCATTACGTCGAGCGTTAAAAGTTCGCAGGGTATGCGGGGGAAGGAGATATTGAGGTGGATTTCCATTCTTTCTCCTGTTGTCTTCGGTGTAAACCAATCGCCTCCCAAGATATGATGTCGATCTCACCTCGTCCTTTGTCCACTATGATCTCAGGATGTACAGTCACCCGTCTGTAGTCCGACCATTCTCCCCATATCAGATATAGTACAATGAGCAATGAAGCTATCGTTACAATTCCTCCTGACGTTGTTCGTATTCTCGCATCTTCTACTGTCTTTGTGAATGCATCTAGCCGCGTGAATCGATTTTTGGCAGGCATGGTGGCCTTATATGTAAGGAGTATTCGAGGAAATCCAGTAGATAATTGCCGGAGCCAGCAGGGGCTAGCCTCGAGGGCTTGGCTTCACAGGGATCTTGTATATGGTGAGTCCTAAGACCAAGATTGTGACAGTATGCATGTAGATTATATTCTCTTAAGCGCGGGGTAGGAAATCTGTCTGCTCATCACCTGGTGTTGGTGTATAAGAAAGTTGATAAGCTTCTCGACCTGACACTGATCTGGCCACCTTTTTTAATTTAATCCCCCAATTGAATTCGGCAATAAAAGGCGGCGCGTGGCACGGGAAGTCCCAAGCTACACGCGCGCTACGAACCCTTCCCCACAGAATGTTGTTGATCAGGGACTATTCCACTGCAACTCCAAACGAGCCATGCCATGGTGGCCATGGTCCTCCCAAGACGAGAAAGATAAGAAGAAAGCTGTCGAATGGACAGACTCCCTCAATAGGACCGACTGGACCCACTACACTGATGCCCGTAACTTAGTCCCCGTGGTCCTCCTCACCACCACGATCATAGGCAGCTACGCCTTCTACCGTAGCTACCTACGACGCATACCGCAAGCATCGCTCATACAGCCTGGCTTCTGGAGAAAGAGGAGCCTGTTTGGAAAAGTGACCAGTGTGGGAGACGGGGATAACTTCAGGCTTTTCCATACCCCTGGTGGAAGACTCGCGGGATGGGGTTGGTTGCCGGGGCGGAGGGTGCCGAGCGAAAGGAAAGAGCTGCAGGATAAGACTGTATGTGCTGTGGCGTGATTGATGGAAAGCGAAGTAGCGGTGCTGATCCGTTATATGGTGGTAGATCCATGTAAGACTCGCTGGCATCGACGCACCTGAGCTTGCACATTTTGGGCGACCGAGCCAACCGCATTCGCAGGAGGCTTTGGACTGGCTTACGACTTATATCCTACATCGGCGGATACGGGCCTTTATCTACAAAAAGGATCAGTACGATAGGGCGGTAGCGACGGTATATGTGCGGCGTTGGCTGCTGAGAAGGGATGTCGGGCTGCAGATGCTGAGGATGGGGTTGGCAACTGTTTATGAGGCTAAGACTGGAGCAGAATTCGGGGATCTGGAAGAGAAGTACAGGAGGGCGGAGAAGTGGGCCAAATTGAAGAGAAGGGGAATGTGGGCGGGAAAGAAGAAGGATTATGAGAGCCCTAGGGATTTTAAGAATAGGATGGGAAGTGTTGAACAGTAAACAGTCTCAAGTCCACACTGTTCGATATAGGTGATGCCATAGCACGGTTG
Organism: Cladonia uncialis; assembly: GCA_002927785.1. Classification (NCBI taxonomy): domain Eukaryota; kingdom Fungi; phylum Ascomycota; class Lecanoromycetes; order Lecanorales; family Cladoniaceae; genus Cladonia; species Cladonia uncialis. Next base: position 49,860 of record NAPT01000149.1, on the reverse strand, counting down.
CTATGCCTCGTGATTTACAAGCTTCTGATCGGTCGTAAACACCCTCCATACAGCTATCCCTGAACCCTAAAAGTTCGGCCGCTAGCCGTCTTCCTCTCCTTCTCTTCGTTCTCTGGTCTGGCTCTGTTAAGTACTGCAAGTATTTAGCATGATGTCTCGCATTATTGACATAGGGTAAAAGCTTACCTTGGAGGAAGTCGGCAGTCCGCCGGCGCATCCTCGAGTGGATGTATGCCTAGTCCACATCACGTTAAGTCAGTTTCCAGCAGGCTGGAATCTCTTACAAAAGCCTTACCTTTGACGCTTTGATGTGGTAGTGAAAATAATCCCGGAATGTCTGGATATGAGAAATTGTTTCTTGCCTCCTTTGCGGTGTCAGATGTCGTGGGAAGAGGACTATCTTTGTGTTAGTGAATGCTACAGATCACCTCTGGCGATTGGGCTCACCAAAGGTCACATATCCCACTTCGCCATGACTCCCGTCCGCCAGCCCACGCACGCTCTGCAACTCCAAAGGAGGCTCATTGCGGAACAACACCTGCGGGGCATTCTGGATAGCTCTCCTTCTCGCATCAACGAACTCCTGCAAGAATACTTTTCCATATATTCGATCTGTCTCTTCTCTGAAGATGGTGCTGAAGATGACGGTAACTCGGTCGTGGCTCGCTTTGATATAGATAGCCTCCTCATCCCTATAATGGATAGTCATTACTTCCCCACCTTCTCTTACACCTTCTGGTGCAGATTCACTCGTGAATTTTGATGCCTCCTCTTGCCTGTGTGCGAAATCGTCAAAGGCTCGTTCGAATGGTGCAGCCATCGCATTTCGCTTTAAGAGTGACACTCGTCGAATGAGATCTTCTCGTGCTTCTGGCTCCGAGGGTAGGTTATCAAGATCTATCAGCACTGAAAAATCATAGCCTGCTTCTGGTGATACGATGTATGGGCCATATTCTCGTTCCAATACCTCTTGGGCACCATACTGTACGAGTTCCCTGTAGCACTTGACTGCTATTGAGATGAGGATCTTGGATCTTGTTTCCGGTGTGGAGACGTGAAAGGCAACGTTGTCAAAGTCAGATGCTACTTGGTCGATTGAGACAGGAGGAGCTCTCCAATTTGGGTTAGCATTCGTGTTTAATGTAGATTGTGTGGGGAATGTTTACCCGGAGAAGCGTTCTGTGAGCAGCGACTGAATGAGCACATTCTGGTAGTCGAGTAAGAGCATTTTTATTCAGGCAGAATTTCAATTCATGTTTCCGTTCTATGTATTCCCATTTCATCCTCCGAAACAATTGGCACCCGAATGTCTCTGCCTTGGTGTTACAGCGAAGAGACGCAAGCGCGATAGGCGCGGCCGCAACGCACAGATGGTTTCGCCGCATTTTTGGGAGAAGGGTTCACCCCCCCACTGTATAGCCCCCTAGAGATACCCCAGAGTTGGTCGCCTAAACGATAGAGTTAGTCCCTGGAGCCGGGTCTCTTTACCCTATATCTTGTTTCCTACGGGACCAGCTTTCGGGGGCTATGTGCTCCCTCTAGGCATCAGCCCTACAGGGTTGTACGGGTTGGGGGTGAACCCTTCTACAGGGCTTCTACAAACTACCTATTCCTGTCATTTGTCACAAGCATCTGCTGCTTGGACAATAAGGGATGCAGTTATCAAGATCGCCTAGGAATTATAGACTCGCGGTTTGCGGTTCTAACCACGTCTGACAAAAACGGAGGATATGATTCAGCATGGCAGCCGGACCTGTGCTACATACCGAGTGGAATAATAACTCGAAATATGTATAGAGCAACGGCAGAGGGTTCACGTCATCTGTGAGCGGCCCCTACCAGGAATCCCGTAGCCAGAATTCAAGAGATATGGGTGTGGACTTCAAGAGACTATATTCCATAATGAGACATGCTCATTCCAATCCAGTGATCGGTTCAGACGAGCGAATGGATGGACAGAAGAAAGATGTCCTCGAGGTGTTTGCCGCTTGCTGCTTGTACCGCTTGATCTGTATCAGCTTGTTTCATATCTATCCCTAAAGCCGCAATGCAATCCGGGGAAACCTGGCCATGTGTTCGAGCTAAAAGCTAAAATGACCAAGCTAGGCGGTGGGTAGGTACCTTATGGGAATCAAATAATCAAACACTAAGGAATCGTGAAAGAAGAGAAGTGCAAGCGTAAACCTCGTCACATCTAGGCGTACACTGTATCTCACTTTAACGTGTGTAGCGACAAAATTAACTTACCTTTGACCATCATCGATAACTTACATTCGCCACTTCCACATCTCCCTACTTATGCTCTGCTGTGGCCATTCAATGGAAAGACGTTCTCCATTTGACAGCAGCATCTGGATAGCAACCCTTCACATCTATGTTCTTCAAACAGAGTGAGTGGTAACCGGACATTAAGGGATATCTGCCGCTCTGAAAGTGGACAATGTTCAATAATAACATCTCAGAAGGTCAGCCAAACTGTGCTGCTTGCATATGGTTCTAGTAAACCAATCAGCGGAAGTTCCAAGTCATTCTGAACCCATGGTCCAATGAGTTGGAAAAACCTAGCTATGGAATCGTCTTTCGAAGTCTTTGATGACTTCGTTTCATGCTCCTCTACCTCATCAGAAAATATTGGTATGGAGCCATGGGAAGAGCGAGACAACAACGTCAAGATGAGCTACCGACTTGAGTCCAGGACGTTTCATCCTTGACTCACCGAACCTTACTTCTTCAGCGACTTGCCATGAGGATGTATCAACTTGAAGCGCGTAAATTTGGTGCGTTCATCCACCTGAGTGCCCTCACCGGTGGCAAGACTCATGGTTTCCCTTTTGGCTTCTACGGCACCAGAACCCGTCAATAAAAAGTACTACAGATTGCCGCAACGAATCTGCAAAAAATCTCTCTCGTCATGTAATTGTACCAAGGTTTTGGTATTTAAGCGTTGCCATTAATATTCGTCATCTGCGACCCCTCATATGGCGACCCTGTGTCCAGGGTCTTTGTACGCGGCTGTGCCGCTCGTCACGGCATGTTATGCGTGGAGAGCGCTAAAACAAACTCTAATGTGTGGACGAAAACAGCGTGGGCCGGTTATACGCCTCTATCATGGGAATGAGTTATCCGCTCTAATCTTGAGCCATCTGGTGTTTCATCAGCGCTTTCGAAGATTGAGATTGGCCCAGCCCAATGGATCCAGAATCCAAACATCTCATGACTAAAATATCACTTCTGCGAATTCCGACTCCAGCATCTTGTTTTTATACTCTTCAATTGTCTGCTAGCGTGTGTCCGATAATCATATTGCGTACACTCGTGTGCCGTGTATCAACATGAAGCCGCGCATTCTCTGACATTGTGGCTAAGATATTATGCGCACTTGGTAATTGGCGTGATAGGATGCAAATATAAGAAGGGTGCTGGCCCACTCACTGTCTTCGCGGACTTCTGTTCAATGTGCATAGCCTGATCTTTGAGGTCTTTCTAAGCTCGGAATATGGTGATATCTTAAAGTTTACTGCATCCAGTTCAATCTTCCGGGGTGCGAAAGGCGTGGCGATGGTGGTGGTTTAAGGTTTATGAATTCGGATACTTGACATGAGAGCGCTTCAGTCTGCCATTGAGTAAGGAAAAAAGCGGCGCCATCCCTACCACGATCTACTACTTCGCGATTGCTCTGGTTCGCATTAACGAACCAAGCTACTTCACTCAAAATGAAGTACGACATCGCTTCCATAGTGATCTACCTTGGTCTTAGCACAGCACTCACACCTCCATATTTTCTATCAACTCCAGGACCTTTGGCTTCTTCTTCGTCAGCATACGCAACGTATGATACGGCTGCTGCCCCTCCACCCCCGGGCCCTGGTGAGTCAGCTGGCCAATGGATAGACCAGCTTTTCCACAACGCAAATAGCACATACAACAGTGCAATTAATAATACACTCGGTTTTTTTGGCTCTGTCATCTCCAATGAGTCCAGTATCACTATGAATTCTACTACTGTATCAGAGGCAGGACAAAAGAAAAGAAAGAGAGATTATGTTGAAGCTTACGGGCTTCACGAGTCGGTTTGGGCCGACGACACGGCGAAAATTGCATACAACATCAGCGTAGACCTTTCAAAATGTAGTACCGGCTTACGCTTATCCACCGACATTGGTGTTTACACATTCACGAACGGTACAACAACAAACGATACCACACTCAAAGCTATGGTCACTGACTTGTGGAGTCTGAGGCACTCGATTAACACCACAAATACTCGCTACGCTAATCATACAGCAGTGGTCGCTCAGCAAGCCATGGATGAAGCCAACCAACTGCTTAAAAACGGTCTCATTTGTCAAAACGCGACCGCCAGCGCAAATTCGTCCGGCGTCATTACTACAGTAGACCCCACTGGCGAGATTATACACGCCGAGCTTCGAAAGCTTCTTGCAAACACTTGGAGTTACTGGACATCTGTAATTCTCAGCGCAGGCGCCGGCGCGGTGGGTGGCGTTTCCGTTGCAGCGGTAATGGATAGCGTGTTCAAGGGTCATGTAACGGCAGAGAACACTATCCAAACTGGCCTCGTTGTCGGTCTGACCGTTATCATCGCGGGAATCTTGAGCCGCTTGCACGAAGTCGGACGATTCGACAATGTCCAGAGACTTCCGGCAGCAGTGGCTGTGAATATCAACAATGCAGCCAATATGGTACCAGGGGTACCGTTAGCTCGCGAGGCTGTCGTCCAGAACGTTTTTATCGCGGCTGCTCGGAGGGCAATGCAAAGAATCGCCAGCCAACAAAGAAACATGGAACAGGCGCTTAGTGAAGCTGGTGTTTCTGTCTCAGGTAGCGCCCGTGAAGCGGTAGAAGAGGCTTTAGAAGATCTTGAGGCTGGGACCGCTGCGGTCTCAGGCGCAGGTACTAGCAGTGTGGGGACCTGTCTTAGCGAATTTGAGGCTGTGGAAGCTGCAGAAGTGGTTGGCCAAATGAGCGATGCGGACTTGGGCCTGGAGGCTATGGAGGAGATCCAAGAGCAGTTGGCTGGACGCAGCGAAGACGGAAGCTGTGGTGTTTAGGAGCCAAATTGCCGGCATGGATTAAAGCGGCAATTAAGCAATACAAGTGATTTAACGTACCATACATTAGCCCGCAAAAGCCGAAAATCCGAGAGAGCTGCCCACCTGTACCTTTGGGTTTACTTCTATGCGCTTCGATTATCGGAGCTGGAACACTGATCGAAATAGGTCAGGTTCGAGCCTCCTGGTCATCCACGAGGTCGGCGGACAAGGGTTTGGAGCTTTCAATCACTTTGGCAAGTAGCTCAATCTTAGGACAGCTATGAGCTTATTTTCTTTCGGCAGCACATGCATTCGCGAGATGATTGGGCACCTCTAGAGAATAATCATACAGCTGGAACACTATATCAGTCCAGCGCCGACGATTCTAATCATTGGGAGCGGGGTTCTGTGTGATCTAAGCCCCAAGAGAAAAAAAGGTGTGGCAGCAAGGTGTCGAGGATTTTTCTGATGTGTGACATAAAATCGAGGGTGGGCAAAGGTAACCCGTCGTTAATGCCACATTACAAGAATGTACAAACCAAATGCGGGAAAGTCCTGTACCTTACGACATTTATGTGATCGGACAAGAAGGATAGTTGCTCTGAACGAAACGTCAGTGCAATTTATCCTATCTTTCTATCTCACAGATTGACTTGCTCCGTTGATGCGGAACGTCACCGTAACCCCATGCATATTCCTTGTCTTCACTTTCCCCCCTTTTAATCACGTGCGTGTACACTTTCCTTCTTCAAGACTTGTTTTGATATTACGCGATGACGTGTTAGAGGTGTTATAGCTTGCAATGCCTATGGCAATTGACAACATCGAACACTGCCTCCCTTCCATAGATTGAATCTCGTCTCTAACAATGTCTTCGACTCCTGCGATTCCTTCCTCGCTCAGGCTTGATGAAGGCCTGACTCTTGGTCTTGGTGTTGGAACAACTGCCTTACTAATGATCATACGTTTATGGACTAAGTTGCGGCTATTTGGTAAAATGCTGCCTGAAGATTGTGAGTGCACATTGAGAATAAGAGATAGACATGCTAAATAGCCCTAGATATTTCCCTGGTAGCCTTCGTACGCCAGCCACGAAGCTCCACTCGCGAGTTTATTGGCTGACATGGTGTTGACTAGCTGGCATACGGAGGTGGGGTCTCTTCATTGATGGTAATAGTCATTAACGAATATGGCAAATCCGCGCTAGAGGTCTATATTGTAAGTGTTCTTACTTACTGCTTTTCACGTCCTCAATGTCATTTGTAAGGCTTACGATAATGTCTTATAGCTCACGTTCGGCGAGGAAGTGCTTTATAGCTTAATCGTCCCCATGATTAAGGTTTTGATCTTACTCCAATATAAGACGATATTCGTCATTCGCCGCGGCGAATTTATGCATACAGTGGTTCATGGCCTTATCTGCATTGTTGTAATATGTTACACACTTCTTATTGTAGCTACAGCAGTGCTAGTAAGTCACAGCACTCAGTCAGATGCATAGAAAAGCTTACATTAGAAAGTACGGACAAAGCGATTGTGTGCAAACCAAGATATCTAATCCCATCTGTTTCGACAGACAAAGAAAAATCTGGGACGCTTCAGGCTGGTTCAATCTCGGATCGGACGTTACGATTCTGCTTCTACCCCTCAGGCCTATCTTGCTTCTACAAGTGCCTTGGATCAGCAAAGTCCGAATTGCTGCCATCTTCGGATTAGGCATATTTGCCTGTGCAGCAAGCGCCGTCCGTGCCTACAAATGCCTGCTATTACAGCAGCTACCAAATAGGAGCCCTGCCCTCATATTCGACGTAGAGTTGATCAGCATGTGGTCGTAAGGAAGATATATCTCCTTGATCATATTTTGTACACTGACTGTTCTTCTAGAAGTGCAGAGATAGCGACGGGGATCGTCGTAGGGTGCTTGCCCATCCTGCCTCGCTTTTTCAAAGAGTACGCTCCCGGACGTCGTACCTCATCGACTACTGATCGTCGCCGAAAACCATCATTCTTGATCAAGCAATTTACCAGAGTAGCCAAAAACAAGGGCTTCCGGAAAGATTCCAAGACTGTCAGTTCATATACTGAAACGCAGGATCCTAGGCTTCATTCTTTACACTCCAATCTACCACAGACGCCAGCACAAACGTACAATAACATTTCTATTCGGACGTCCGAAACCTTTAGGTCCTACGAAGACGGGAATGACCACGGGCTGGACGAGAGGGACGAGAGCTACATAAGGCTCGACGATGCCGAACGCGGCGGACACGTGCGTAAAAGGTCTCCAGTCGGGCCAGGGACTTTTCCTTTGTGAAAGCTACTGGATGGTATGAGGAAAAGTGATTGCATTTCATGCTATTGTTGAAAGGCTGGAGGATGATCAAACGAAATCAAAAAGCGATTATACGATTAATACTTTGGCTGAGTAGTGGGAGAGCGCATAGCCAATTATAGAAGTAATGGAAGCAAACATTCTGGTATACAGAGGAGATGAATGTTCAATAGAGAGTAGGCAGACTATTCGTCTTGGAACTCAAATTAACCTAAGCACAATGGTATTGCGCCTTGAAATGGTCCTTCAAAGACTTCTATGTATTCTGATGAAGACATGAACCTGTTCTCCCTTGACCTCTCAGTTGGGAGGCACAGTAACACATGTTGCTCCCTCGCTCTCCCTAAGCCACTCCACCAATTCATCTTTGACAGGCTCTTTAACATCTTCAGAAGGCTCCACATAACAATTTGTCCTCGCAGCCCAAAATCGGTCGACCTTCTCGCTCCCTCGCAGCCCAAGCTTACTCTTTGCAAGCGCCGCATCAAATAAAACCGCTTGCTATAATAGCCATAATATTTTTCGTCGAGCCATGTTGGATTACACCATCTTACCCACCAATCGACCAACAACTTCCGCAAAGGCGATTTTGGCGCTGTGCGATCATAAACATGATGAATGAAATCGCCGGTAAGATTATTGGTCAGTTCGCTTTTCCAGATAATGGCATCCATTGTCGCATTCGGGAGAAGTGGGATCTCCCGCATATCCGCGAAATTATAGAGGTCGAAGAGAATTTTCCAGCCAATGTCAGTGGTCGGGCTTGAATTCAAATTCGGATTCGGATTCGCCTTTGGCTTGGGAAGCTGAGGAAGGGATTCCTGAATGATCGACGACTAGAGCCTGACACGGAAGTACTTGAAAACAATGACATCGTCTTCTGGTAATTCGATCTTCTGTGTCAAACCCACAACGAAGGAGCCTTCTAATGCTGATCTGAAGTATGAGGAGACGGCGCAGAGGATCTCTTTGTGAAGGGGGAAGACTTGTTTTCGGGGCCCGACGATGACTTCGATTAGACCGTTGAAGGAGCTGCTGACTCGCGTTAGTAACGGGTAGAGTGCAGTAAACAGGGTTGAGGTATATGTAGGATGGCACATTGGGTTAGAAAGAGGTGTCAGACTGAGTGGCCGTCACTTGTAGATTAGATTCCGATAACATTGTTCTGAGGAAGGATACAGGCAGCTGTCTTTATATTGTATCAAGATGTGGTGGCGAGCTGAAGGAAATAATTGATACAACCCATTATTTGCGTAGGTGGTCTCACGAATCATGTGTGGCGTCTGAAGACGTTCACTCACACCTACTATTAATCTGACGTATTACACAGCGGTCATGTATATCAAAGGCAATTCAACTAGTGTGCTGCTCAGCACAGAAATTGCGCTCTACGGTAAGCTTAATGTCCTTGACCAATTCAGCAAGCCATACTGGAAAACCCTCTTCGTTCTCTTTCTTGAAGAAGCCGAGGTTAAGAGACCTGACGTTGTGCAGCGCACGAAGAGGCCCCAACACACCGCAGTGCACCAACGTATCTCTTGATTGTCTATTGGCAGCCATCTGCATTTCTTCGAACGCTTCCTTGCCGAAAACCCCTTTGGGAGGGTGGAATCGGACTGAGTCGACGCCAAAATCAATCTTAAGGTGGTCTATAATTGGCGAATGGAAAATGCTCGTAACAAATCGCTGTATGTGCGTCACGTTTGTCTCGCAGATGTATCTTGTGTAGTATCTTTGGAACTGAGGCTCGATTGAGAAATCTTCCTTGAGAGAAACGATGGGTGCGTTCGGAAAATGTAAAAGCGCACGATAATGCATCGTCCGGACTCGAACAAAGCCATGAGGCTCCAGGGGACCGCTAAGCCCTAGTGCATTGTAGACGTAATTTCCATTCCTACCAACGGCACCTCTATCATAACATGGGTCACGGCGCCATATGGTTTGTGAATCCACAACACGTATGGTTTCCCCGGGTTCGAATCGGGCGCTAAGCTCCGAATCCAATATGTACGACGCCTCGGTGTAGATTTGTCGACACGTACGCAATATTGCGAGATGCCTGGAACTACCGGCATGTCGCTTTCTCGCTTTAAAACTCAAAAGGTAGCGATAGATTTCCTGTCGGAGCGCTGCGTAACATGATTAGTCAGGGGAGAGCTTTTGATTCCTCAATCTGCGGTTTCTTACTAATTGGAATCCGCAAGAAAGGGCACGCCGGTATTGATCGTGCATCAGGAGCTGCCATGGCTGTGAAACGATGAGTTAAGTGTTGTTGCCTGCTGGCCTGCGTGCGGGGTGCCTGGAAAGCAAGCTTTGGATGAGTGTCACTTTATAGTATTGATACTGTTGATAATGCTATATCGAGGGATATCGGTCATGCGAGATTTTCAATACTTGATGTGAAGTGATTGGTGTCGAAGAAGGAAAGTTATATGAATCGAGAGGAGCTGGAAGTAGTTGAAGAAAGAACCACCCAGGTAACCCAGATACGCGATGGGGTACAAGGCTGCAGCTGCCAAAATTGTGACCCTAGCGGACCATAGCTCCGAGATCCTAACTGAGAGACCATTCGGAGTGCCCATGTCACAAGTATATAATCTTCCGGCGCTCATAATTTTGTCCTAGCATCATAAGGTAATGGACAAATTTATTCATACTCTGCAGCCTACTCAAATTGACATGATGTGTCACTGGCGGGCAGCCTTCTACCGGTCAGGCACTTCAATTGACGCCAGTCGCAGGTGCGGCTTCAATGGGGCATTCCTTCCAGAAAACGTGATGAGAACCATCAATCTAAGCCTGAGCGAGCCTGAAGCTCTTTAGCTAAGAAGATTGTTCCTGTAAGAGGGGTAGCATAGTAAGGATCCGTCCGCACAAATCCCTCATTCTCATACAATCTCACAGCCTCAACCATATGCGGCAACGTGTCTAGTCTTATCTCCCTATAGCCAAGTCTCGTAGCCACCTCAGTGATAGCTGGGACTAGCTTCTTTCCTATTCCCAGTCCCCGGCCGGCGGGCAATACATACAACCTCTTCATTTCGCAGCAAGCCTCGTGCAGAGGCAGAGGCCGTACAGCGACGCATCCCACCGCTTTGCCATTGGGTTCCTTGGCGAGCAATATCTCTCCAGTAGGTGGAGCATATTTCCCAGGTAGAGAGGCAAGTTCGGAGGGGAAGTCCTGGAAAGAGAGGTCAATCCCGAGAGATTGGGCGTAGGCGGAGAAGAGGTGTCTACTGGCTTCGATATCTTCAGTGGAGCGAGCTGGGGAAATGATCAATGTCTCGGCAGTAGTCATCTTCTCCAGACACTGTCATTCGCGTCAATTAAAGAGGCAGATGCATGTCCGTAGTATTTTGAGTCTTTTCGCTGTCAGGTCCGATTGTAATTAAGCGGTACCTTACATTTCCCGCCTCTACCTGAATTAAGGTCTCTGCCAATCTTCCCCGGTGCCCCTAGGCGAGCCCCCAAGAGAGGCCTATAAAACCGAGCCAAAGGGCTTTTAGGGGGCTTCTTAGGGCTTTTATCCACTACCTTAGAATAAGCTATTATTATCTTCCATACATGTTCTCTATCAGTACATGAGATCCCAAGGTAACAGTTCTCGCCAAACTTACCCAATTCCAATGTTCTGTGTTTGCGGAATCAAAAGAGTTGGTAAGGTGCATGGGAGTCAGCCAATAAAAGAATTACATCAGAGCGAGGGCAACAAGAGGCCTTGGGGCATGGTGAACTTTTATTCCGATAAACCAGAGTATCTTACAGAGTTACTTTTCTAAATCGCTATAATTCGTTGTGGATGGGCGGCACTACTGGTTCTTCTTCCTTGACCTCCTCTTCTTCCGTACCAAGTAAAGTAACTGGTAATTGTTCTTTGGCGCCCTCACCGAAGCGAATGTTGTCGACCCAGTTCTCTACGGAATGGAAATCGTACTTCTCACCTCCATAGCGTCTCCACCATCCTCTCCGAGCGTTCACTGCGATGAGCTCAAAGTCTCTCTCACCTCCAAGTTTCAGAGCGTCGCGTAATGTTGCTGAGCCCGTGTTCCTAGTAGGAACAGAGTAGAAGGGAAATAGCTTCGACTCTCTCTTCACGTGCTTATCGGCTATTTTTGCTAAGCTTGCTAATGCCAGGTTTGCTGCTTCTGGGAGTACTTCCTCGTCTCCTACCTCTGGCAGAAGCGCAAGGATGCATGTCGATGTTTTGGGACCAAGGCATCTTTCCTGGAGGTATTTCTCCTCTATGAGGGCAGGGATTGGCTCGGGCTGGTCTGGAATTTCCACAGGTTTTGGAGCGTCGGGCGAAACCATCGGGTCGGGAGACTCTGTAGGATTGCTCTCGTCTTCAAGGGTAACTGATGTGGCTCCAGCAGCTTCCTCCGAAGCTTCAGCAGAGGCGTGTGAGGATGAGGCGGAGGAGAAAGAGGCGGCGGCTTCTTCTGATTTGGCAGCTTCTTCCTTTGGAGCCTTTTCTGGCTTCTTGCCCATCGGCTTCTGTTTCTCGGACGACGCCTGGGAGCTCGGCGAGGCGTACTGGCTTAGAAAGTCTTTCATCGAGTCTTTCTTATAAGAACCTTCGAATTTCACTGGCTCTTTCGTCCCCCCTGGCAGAACAACAAGCGTTGGATATTCCGTGATGCCAAACATCTCCACGGCTGTGGACTCTTTATCTCGAATCTGTGCGAAGTTCATATTCCCAAGGTATTCCATTGCGAGCACCTTCATAAGTGCGCTTGTCGTTCCTTTTTCGCTGAATAGTATTGCTTTGCTGGTCTCATTGTTGCTGTCAAGGAAGTTGGAAAATCCCTTGTCCGTAATCCTTTTGACATTGTTGGGTATTGCGGACTTCACAGCATCAATGATGCCGCTTGCTGTCCGAGGACCTTGGTAGTCTTCCACTATAGGCTTCCCTGATTTCTTTGAGGGCTTGACGATTTTCAGGGTAGGGAATCCTTGGACGCCCATCGATCCACAAAATGGCTTATTCATTTCATCATCGCAGTTGATAGCGGCGACTTGGGCAAGATCTCGGAGGCCTTTAGCTGCCTTCTCATATTCCGGCTTGAGGTTCTTGCAATGCCCACACCATGGGGCATAGAACCTTGGGTACTCTTAGTGTGTACATTCTATGAGCACCAAGCGGTACTTACTCGACTATCTAAGCAGGATGTTAGTTCGGGAGCTGCACATGAGTTCTGGTGCCTTACTGAGATTTGGTTCGACTTGGCAACAAGTTTGTTATAACTCTTGCCGTCAACTTGAAGGACCGCGGAACCTTTGGAGTAAAGGCCCTGCGCGTTGACCGATACGGCCAATAGAAGAGTAGCAAATGCAAGTAGGAAAGGTTGTGAGATCATGTTGTACATTGTAAAGACTGTAGAGCTTAAGAAGCTGCCAGCGTGGGCTTATGTATTCATCCTGCGGACATTGAAAGCTGTCCTCTTCTCTTACACCTTGTCGGCTATCGATTGCGGGGCCTAGCGTGCTGACAGGGCTGACAGGGGGTCCGAAGCTACCCCCGCTACAGTGTTCAGATGTGATGTACCAAAGTAGTCAAATTGCGAGTATGGCTCCAGTGAACGCGCCGCCACAAGCTGGGACGATGCCACTCTCTTATCATAGAGCTGATGGATCTCTCTCTCGCCCCAACTCCCACCTTCTTCCGGGGGTGTTATGTAAACCTGACTTCTCCAGCAAGCCCACAGCAGGGAAATGGCACGTGAGTAGACCCAAACGACGTCTCAAGGCTAGTTTGACCATCGGCAGGCGGCCCCATCGAATTGGAGAGCGGTGATAACTTCTCCTCATTGAGTAGCTCCCTTAGCGATACCGAGCGCGGAGTCTCATTCGATACCACCCTTACGTGCGCCATTACCTGGCTTCGGCACCTCAAACGAGGGCAAGATGAAGAATAGCATGATCGGCGATGGAGGCGCTGGAGGGTCATCTATCCCATGAGAAACGATGGCGGTGTGGAGCTATCACTTGGCACATTCCCCGAGGAGTTAGAGATGTTGAAAACGGATGAAGAGTTCACCCAAATACGCAAAGTTCATCGATGGCTGCTAAGGTAGCTCTGAGTACTTGTCAGATATCGGTCTATGTACATCGTTAAAGTATATTAAATAATCTCCAAATTATAAATGTAAGAAAAGAAATATCAGAATAAGAAAAGTATTACTCTTCTTTATTCCGTACATTCTATCTTAGTAGTTATTCTTGAGGTGATTTGTGTAGAAGTCACGTCTTCAAAGAACCTAAATAAGCCCATCTTGATGAGTTGAAAAATTAAGGGTGGGATGCCGTCTTACCCCGGCTCACCTAGAACCACCTTACCTTAGTTCTAGCTCCCTCGCTAGAGCGGCAGCCCCCGAGCAAGCTTCTGCGGGTGGATTTGCCGCCAAGGCATCCGCGTACCGTAGGTGCTTCGTCTACAGAGAGAGTACAAGGTTGTATTCATCGGTCTGTTAGCGACGACCCCTGGTTGTCGCAAGTTATACCTGTCGATCCAACATGGCAGCAGCCATTCCGCCAGCTCTAAAATCAGCTGACATTACCAGGTTCGCGCAGCGAGCTGGACAGCTGGAGAAGGCGAAACCTGTAGTTGCATATTGGTGTAAGATGAACGTGCAACCATGAGATCCTAGTTCTGATATTCATAAAGGCAATTACTGGATTGTTGAGCAGATTCTGGCGAAAGGTCTCCACCAGAAGGACGATGATTGCAAGAACTACACCATGAACCTTATGGACAAGCTCGAGCAGGTATATCTTGAGGGTATAAGGAAATGGAAAGGATCTTTTGGCTGATATAGTATCAGACCAAGTCAGACTATGCCGAAAATGATGCCATCTCGGATGATATGGCTGGTCAAGCGTACATAGAGCAATTTGGGCTTGAAACATTCCAAAGAGGAGAGAACGCGATGAAGGCCAACAAAGCATCCAGGTACGGCAAAAACAGGGGAAGGAATCGTTGAGAGCTGAGGTATTCTAGACAAACTGCAGATACCTTCCAGGCAGCCGCCACTTTCCTGGATTTATGCCAGATATGGGGGCCTCTAGAGCCAGAAGTAGCTTCGAAGATCAAGTTTGCGAAGTATCACTCGCTACGCATTCTTAAGGCCATCAAAGCTGGCGAGGACCCGAATCTGTCAAATCCCGCGCCGGAGCCGGAACAAACCCCTCTTGACCCAAATGATCCGGAAGTGCAGAGCCTGAATGGTCAGAATCCAAATTTAGCGCGTCAGCCTTCAGTAGAAGAGGTACCCGATGAGCATGACCGGCTACAAGGACATTTGGCACAGCGTTCAACTTATGATGAATCTTTGCATCCATCAAGAGCACCATCAATACCACCCTACCCAGAATCGAACCATCAGGCACCCTCTCAGGTACAAGGGGAGGAATATTATCGGACAGCACCCCCGAAAGTTTCTCCCTTGGCTTCGTCGAATAATGATCGCAATATATCTGAAGAAGGTGGATATTTCCCTAGAGTGCCAGATTTCGAATCAACTCTACCTGATCCACCCCCTCAGGATCCAGGTTCTCCCCCAGTACCCAGTCTCCCAGACACTCCTTCCCTCCCACATCTGTCGGGCACCTCACCGTCCAACTTCCCGCCACCTCAACCACCCTCGACTAGCTCCCTACATCCTTTCCCACCACCAAGCTTGGAGGAGTCGATATTGTCTCCATCGGCGCCTCCACCTGTTTCCTCATATCCTTCAGCGCCTGCAGGCACCTCTGTTCCATCAATCCCTTCCCACTCACAACCTTCGTCCGCTCCCAGACCCTTGAGCCAGACCTCCAAAGAGTCGCCTTTTGCCACACAAGGCGTGCCTTCTAGACTAAGTGCTCCATCTCAACCGGCCGCTCTACCCCCAGTCGTTAGTCAAGCAAATTATCTGACTGATGAAGAGGCTATTCTTAAAGCCCAAAAACATGCGAGATGGGCAATATCAGCTCTGAATTTTGAAGATGTAAATACTGCGGTAAAAGAGTTAAGGGGAGCCCTGGACTCGCTAGGTGCGAGATGAAAGTTGTTAGGTTGAGTGATGGCATGATTGTGTAGACAGTCCGCTTCTTTTCTGGCAAGATACCCATTCGAAATCCGTCAAATATCGATGTCTTATCGTAGGCTGAGATCAAGTTGATTCACTGCCATGACATTCTGGCGTGTCGCGAGTGAAGGGCTTCTCCTCAACTTGTTGCTTCATTGGGAAGAGCAGCATTGGGAAAATACTCCACTTAGATTCAAATTTCAAAACAACGACGCGCCAACGTTTCCTCCTCTGCACAACCTCCCCACCTCGCATTGGCTCGCGCCACACTGCAGCCTTTGCACCAACAGATAGACAACATTGTCTGAAATGTCTTGATGGGTGAGATACTCATCTTTCGGATCCCTTCCCGGAATTTGAAGCAGCTAGAGTTGTCTGGGAACATTGATGCTTCACCTCATCCATCTGCTCACCCGCTCTCTCTATCACGACACGCCGTACAGACCTTCTTTCATGAACAAGCTCGGTCCTTCACTGCTCCTTTACATTCACCTATTGCGCCCACGAAATCTTGCATTACACTCAACTCTACCAGCCACCACACACCTCGCACACGAGCTCAACCACCCAATACGATGGAAACCGATCATCTTTCAAAAATGTCTCACTTTCCCAGTCAAACATTCTACGATTCTAGGAGGGAGTCTGTGGCTGGAGTCAACAGCAATACCATGAATCCTTTCTTACCTTTCACAAGTAAGATCTTCTCCCCGCCCACTTGGGCCAGACTGATCATCCGGACAGGCATCAACCGACCTCCAAGGGAGGTGAAGCTTCCAGCGTCTGAGAGCCAGCCAGCGCAAAGTCAGTCATTTGAGTCGATCGGCTGAACAGCGAATGATAACATTTTGACAGTGACAGTAGATTCTCCAGATGCATATCTTCATTACTCACCTCTACCACCTGACCCAACCCTGTTTGGCAACTACAGAGGCTGTCTTTACAAACTCGGATTCAAGCAAGAGGAGGCCGAAAGAGGTGTTAATCATGAACTGATCAAAGACTTGAAAGCCTATCTGGAGGGCACGGCGTACTTCTATCTACGTAAATGCGACAACCCAGCTGCCTTCAAGACATTGGTGCTCGAATTCCTTGAAAAACACGGCCCAAGGTATTGGGGCCATTCCCAGCGGCAACACCTCGAAGAGAAAGAACCCTGTAAGGGATATCTCTACCCAAGAGATGCACAGCGTGGGGAATCAGCGTAATACTTACTCGCTAAGCTCTTAGACTATTAGTATTCTAATTTTCGTTGTAGATTGCTTGATGCTGTCGAGTATCTCTTCGATTATAAGGCGAGGTGCAGCCAGTATAGCGATGTGAGTCTCACAGTCGACTTTGTACTAAGCTTTAACTAACATTGAAACAGATGCGCAAATACATCGATTTCGCCGCCGTGACCGGTCGTAGAGCAGATGCCCAGGCGCTCGCTGATATCAAAAATCTTGCAAGATCAACATCGAATAACAAGGCTTCGTCAGGACCCTCCGTCAGATTAAAGGATGCGAGACCGAAGAAGCGTCAAATAGTGATAGGCGACTCTGAAGATGACAATCACCGCGCATGGAACATCTTTGACCAAAGAGAGACTGAGACAGTACTTCGTCCAAATCTGGCTAGGACCAAGTGGACCAGAGATCTATCGACCAGAACTGAAGCGCCTGATGATCATGTACAGTGCCACGAAAAGCCTGATAGACTAAAGAAGCATAGTCGAAGACATTATTCTAATGTCAATCACGCTCCTTCACGGAAGAGGAAGGAGACACAAAGTTTGAACACACGCCCTCACAAGAAGTTGTCAACAGACTCGAGCTCTGATTCTGATATTCCATTGCTGCCATCCAAGCTTACAAAGAAACACTGCCCGTCTCCGCCTACAACCCGAGATCAATCGCTTACCACCGTCCAGACGGCATCCATGGCACCTGGTCGCGTCTCAAGGCCGTCGCTCATCTCTCTCGTCTCTGATTCTGACGAAGAGAGACCCCAAAAAATTAAAAACGAGCCTCTCTCCGCTGGTGCCAGAGCGGGAACACTTTTGAAAGTGTCAATGCATAACCAGCCGGAGAAGCTAGAGATCTCCGTGCCCTTGGGCACGTGTCGAACGTCAAATCAGTTGTTCGATAAGTTGACCACGGAGTGGCGGCTACGACCCGAGGTGGCAAACAAGGTCAATTTTATCTCCGCCAGATATAGGTGGAGCGGGGAGCCACACGGCATGCGGAGGGGAGAATCGTTGGATTGGGAACTTTTCTGCGCGACGATTCGCGAAGCTTGGGACAAGAGAGAAGGCGATGTTAAAGATAAGTGTATTGTTGAGATGAAGCTAATTGCTGATGACTAGTAATGAGCGCTATTGAGTGGTAAGGACTGTTGAGCTGGCTTGGCTGCAGAAATCCCGGTGCAGAAGATCAATCTTGCTTCTGGCTGAAATGAGAGTATAGATATGTGGTGTAATGGTCGTGGTATGGCATGTCGGAAAGCTACTCGCTGAGTTCCAGGTCCCAATGGGGCTTGGTTCCTACAGGCGCTACTGTCAGAAATATCAAGCTGCCCGCAAAGCAGCTGGCTCGAGCTTTCATTTTTCGATTGCTCCTACAGCAGTGCATAGATTAACTCTACAATTAACTCCACACTACTTCCGTAGCCTTTCTATTTCCCTATGACTCTATGTTTGAAGCATTCGCATATTCATCGATTAAACAGCCTACTGAACATTCCTCCAGCAAGACTCCTCGCCAGTCCTCCAGAATACATAGCGCTCGAAGCCAAATTCGATGCCTGGCTGAACTTATCGCACCTCGAGAAAGCAACGGTGTTCGTTACTGTCAGGACCAGCGCTATAGCTAAATTGGCGAGGAAAGGAGTCAGTAGGTTGTCCAATGCGCGAAAACCCAATGACACGCAACTCGGCCTGCTCCCGTTATGGCTATACGGTCAAGTGTAGCCCACTATTCGTGCTCCTTGCACATTACTGATATAGTAGAGAAAGAGAATCCACACTCACCAACAAGACTCAACCAAATAACATTCTCCAACCTGACAATCGCAAATATTGCCAACCCAACCCACAGCGCCGGTTGCGCATAGAGCGCCAACCAGAAGAACCTATCATCTCACAATCAGCATTAATTCCTACCTCGACTTTCTGAGCTTCCAATCCCACATCCCGTCCACCTCTCCCTTCAAAGCCCCTTCGATCATTGCAGACTCTCTCCACAATAACCAAGACATACCTCTTGTCCGTAGCATTCTGCCCTCCCTCCCCACTCCGATCCTGACTCTCAAACACCCAATGACTATCCCCCGTACTCGTATCAACTTCATTCCACCACCGCAACCCCACGAGACGGCGCCCCGCTATGTTTTTCAGGTAATAGAAATCGGCCGCGAGGAGAAGCATTGTTATTATGAAGACGAGAACGCTGGTATTGTTAGCATATCCGGGTTGATGGGGCAACATGTAGGAATCAGGAAAGGAAGGGAAGTGGATTGGCATCCCAGGGGCGGGGGGAGGTACAAATTGCTAGTGAATAGCCAGATACCGAAGAGGTAGACGAAGAGGGATGCTATGCAACATAATTAGCTGTTGTGATCATTCATGGCGCTCCCACGGGGTAGATGTGAGACGTACAGATACGGAAGCCAAGAAAGAAAAGGAGGGTTATGGGATGGGAGCTTAATCGCCAGCTCAGCTCTCCCGGGCGCGGTTGCCGGGCTTGATCATCCATGGTAATGAAGTCGGTAAATGAGTGTCTAGAAATGGAATTTCAGTGTTCGGCGTCCATGAATTGTGCGTTATATTGGAGTCATTCGGCGTGGTGAGCTGTTAGCTGGCACCAACGTTTTATAGGGTTGAAGCTCATAAGGCTGAAGGTTGTAGGGCTGGAAAATCTCTTGGCGACAAGTTATTGGTACTAGGAGTAGGTCGTTTGTGCTCGATCTGGAGCCTGTCTATGATGTTAGGCTCAACTGACAAAATCACGAAATCATCGAACAAAGGGAAATAGACGAGTGAGGGTTGCTTAGCGCTGTCATCACCCCAAAAGGCCTTGAATATCTGTCAAAAAGTAGAAAGTTTCTTGCCTACTCAATGCATATATATACAAAGATCCAATATATTACTTATTCGCCTTATCATTTGTCTATCTTCGTAACCAACACTCAAGCTATCAAGGCATACTCCAGCTATGCACATCAACACATTTGGCGTACATTGCGCCTTTTGTTCCCTAGCAGATCAGCTTCGAGCGACCTGAAAAGTGGCCATAGCACGAAATCTGTATGCTAGAAGACAATTAGCTCTCCGTTCCATCCTGAATATGGTAATTCAAAAGACCAAGTTCGGGGTGTATCAGAGACCCTGTTCTAAGCATCGACGGCAGCATCAAAAAAGACTCTGCCATGCCTTTTCCGGCTCTTCCTAAAGCTGTGATGGGTTTGTGGTTTTCATCATGGAAAGCATATTGAGTATGTGCAGAAATAAAGAGAAGATGCTCACCTTTAGCTCATTTACACTGGGGCGACGAAGTAGTTACCGTAATCATTTGCAGTTTGATTGTGGAGAGAAATATTCGGATTGGAGGTGTGTATTTTATTGGGTAATTTATAGCCGCGATACGCGGGAGTACGCCGACAAACCCTGGCATGGGCCAATCTAATGTACACTGATGAGACAAGCAAAGGCAATGTACAAGGCACTGGGTATGATATACGCTGTTGTTCGGTGTACAAGACCTTAGTCATTCTGGTCATGAACTTCAACCTCCATTCTATCTACAGGGAATTTTGCTTTTCCCACTTGATACATCCTTTTGTATCATTCCTTCATGAGCTTTCAAATGTCCAGATGCATCATGTTCAATGATATCCAAGCAAGACACCAAAACTAGAAAGCTGGCCTAGATCCTAATGCATAAACAGGGGTTATCTGGCGCTGTTGGTCTTCTCCACGAAAATTAGCTGGCTCAGAAAGGGTTCGCAAAGGCAAACGAGGATCGAGCCCAAGCAGTGCCGGCAATGCAAGTCGGCATAAGCATGGGGGAGAACGTTGGAAAACCTAAGAGCCTAGTGTCGAATAGAAATAGGCGTACTTGGTCGACTTGAAATGAACTATAACAGCAGTTAGCGTGCTCCAAAAATGATGGCTACACTGAAGCAATACAAGAAAGACGGAATGGTTATGACAGAACGCACCGAGGATGCTGCTGATAGCATCGCATTTAAACTTGCTTGTACCACGTCCTCGTGTATACCTACTCCCCAAACCCGCTCGTTATTACCCGCGGCCGTGCATTCAATGTACGTCGCAGCCTTGACATTCCTGCTTTTGTGGGAACCAATAGCGTGCTCACTGTAATGTGCAACATCCAGATCGATGCCGACCGAATGTAGGGCGTTCGCCAGGGAAGAGAGAGCACCGTTACCAATTCCGCTAATTTTGTGTTCCGTGCCATCGAATTCTAGAACACCCTCAAATTTTCTCATAGAATTTTGCGTGTTCTGACTACGGATCTGTTGACCATCTATTGGTGCCCCATTCGGAACGGCTGTGCCGGATCGATCAGGCGTGATGCTGTAATCGATCAGAGTGAACCTTGGATTGGATTTCAAATGATATTGATCCTCGAAGAGCTTCACAATCTCGCGAGGCAGTAACTCCTTGCTTAGTGCATCGGCTTCACGTTGAACAACTTTTGAGAAAGCAATCTGTAGCCCGCGCGGAAGATCGAGGTCGAGGTGACGCTGTATGACCCAAGCAACACCACCTTTTCCGCTCTGCGAATTGACACGAATGACTGCTTCGTACGTACGGCCGATGTCTTGCGGGTCGAGAGGAAGATATGGTATTTGCCATGGATCTTTCTCGGTGAGACCTTGCTTTGAACGGACCTGGAAGCCTTTCTTGATTGCGTCCTGGTGAGACCCGCTGAAGGCGCATTGCACGAGCGATCCTCCGTAAGGAGTGCGAGGATGGACTGGAATATTGTTACTCTCTTCTACGATATCAATGACAGAGTTGATATCTGAGAAGTCGAGGCCTGGATGTATTCCTTGAGAATACAGATTTAAGGCGAGATTTACAAGGTCCACGTTCCCAGTACGTTCACCGTTTCCGAAAAGAGTGCCTTCCACCCGTTGAGCACCGGCCATCTGACCCAGTTCAGAGGCTGCTGTAGCACAGCCTCGATCATTATGGCAATGTAGAGAAACGCATATCTTGTTTCGCTCTGTTACGTTTTGGCAAAAGTATTCAATTTGATCGGCGTAGACATTTGGCGTGGACATTTCAACCGTGGCTGGAAGATTAAAGATAATTGGATTTGACTCTGAAGGTTCCCAAGCTTCCTTGACCGCCTCACATATCCTGACGGCAAAGTCCAAGGAGGTATCTGAGAATGTTTCGGGAGAGAACTCATATTGCCAGCGAGTCTTGGTCGATGGGTTGTCTTTGGTCAATGAGCGGGCTAACTTAGTGCATGCAACAGCAAGAGCAATGCCATCCTCTTCCGATTGCGAAAGAACGATTTGCTGGAAACATGGGGACGTCGCGAGGTATAGGTGTAGGATGGCGCTGTTTGCACCTTCGACGGCATTCACGGTACGTTGTATGAGATCTTGCCGACCTGAGATACTAATCAGTTGGACCACGTCCAAATAGTCATCTTGAATGCCACTAACAAGGGCTGAGGACTTGTAGAGCAACGTCGTGAGGGACAACGCCTGGAGTATCAACCAAGCGGCGTGTGAAATCGTAATCCGTGTCTCCAGATGATGGAAAAGAAATCTCAATCTCCTTACTACATATGCGGTGTAAGCCCAAGGAACAATACCTCCCATCTCTTCTATATCTTACAAGCCAAGTTCCACGAGCATTTTGAAGTAGCGCCATTTTTGCTCTGAATTCTGTAACATTTTGACCTCAGCTTTCGTTCAATTGCATAATTCTGCTCGGGATAGTCCTCCAAGGATGTTGGATACTGGAATAACACACCATTGGATCAACAAGGGCCTGGTTGCCATCCCTCAGGTCCGTAGATAGCCATCTTGGGGGCTTGTCGAGGGTCTTGGTGGGCCATTGGCGGTTTGGGAGGTCAACAGGCTTGAAGTGCCGGTATTTAACAGAGGGATCTTTGAGCCTTGGTTGCAATTGTTAGCAAATACTCTGTAGAGTACAGTGTTTGTGCCCTTACATAGGCATACTGATATCACACGCCTGGTGTTGTGTTTGCAGCGGATTTGAGTCAGAATTTCGCGGGGAAATGTGACCGAGGTGACGGGCCCGGCGTAACATTTTTCCGAGTCTAAAGCTAGCGCGGTCTACTATCGGTGTAGTATTAAATAATGGTTCGCGGGCTCGTATATTTTGGCGTAGAGTAGAAAATCGGTGTGACGTATATCGATATTACTATCGGTGTAGTATCCAATCCTGTTTCGTGGCCTCGTAAATTCTGGTGTAGAACAGTTGTGTGACGTGTCCTATAATTCAATCCTAAGTCGATGTTATGAGAACGGGCAGTCTGAGACCTCATGGTTGACACCACTTTGGTAGAGAGGGAATCGAAAAATTTAAAATAGTTGTGGCAGGTTGCAAACCTGTGTCATCTCGCGAGAGTCCAGATCGTAACGAATGCCTACGAAGCTCGCGTGAGCTGCGAGGTGGCCCGACAGTTCTCGCTTTGCATTGCAGAAACCCAATTCGAACCTATCGTAAAGGAATGTACTATCTTCCCTAACCTAACGCCGCCCAATGATCCATGCAAACCATTCTCATCTCCTAAAAGATCATCACAACTGCAACCTAAATGTTGCTACCTCAAAAGCTCTCAGTTCAATCCGCACCTCCCCATCCTTAATCTCCATCACCTCCCCATCGTCCTCCAACAGATTCGTCTTCCAAACCTTCTTCACCCCCAAAGTAGTCTTAATAATCCCTTTCGCCCTTCCCCCAAGACTCTCATAAATTCTCACAATGATACTCCGCCCCTTCCTCGTCGGCAAATCACCCCTAGACACGTCCTCATCATCTTCCCCACGCTTGATGGTATCGAGGATGAGCGCAGGAGAGCCGTGGAGGGTGATGGCGGAGAAGGGGGAAGATGCGCTAGTGAGCGAAGGGTGAGAGTATATTTTCATGGGGTGGTTGAAATTGCGAGCTGTGCGGACGGTGCGGGAATCGAGGGGACCGCGATGGGGGAGGATGGCGTAGCGGATGTGGTGGCGGCCTGGGAAGGATTGTCAGTTGTATAGCAGAAGGAATGTTAGTTTCGAAGAGGGAGAAGAATACTTACCCATATCAGCATGTGCGTCTGGCGCTTTTGGTGCACGGAGAAGAGATAGTCGCATCATATTTCCGCAGGTTGCGAAACCGTATTTGCTGTCGTTAATGATGGAAACACCGTAGCCGTTTTCGGACAGGTCAGCCCATTTGTGGCAGCAGACTTCGAATTTCGCCATATCCCAACTGGTGTTGTAGTGCGTTGGTCTGCGAATGATGCCGTATTGTGTCTCGTAAGAGGCTTCGGTGTTCACGATGTCGACTGGGAACTCCACTTTAAGGAATTTCATGTTTTCTCGCCATTCGACTTCGCTGGTCATTTCAATGTAAGATGGCTGATCTTCGATGCTCGCTGCGAGGCTGATGGTTGTCTTTACCCAGCTTTTTTCACTGATCTTAGTTTCTGTCATTAGGCTGACTTTATGCGGGCCCTTTTCAATGATGCGACTTTCGTTGGATGACAGCACCTTGCGAGTCTCGAGATGATAGACTTCTACGTCCCATGCCTGCCAATACAAAGGTTTATCGTCGAATATAACAAGCTGGTTGGCCTTCTCGCCCTGGGCGATGATCTCACGGTCCTCTGCAAGGTCTATCAAAGAAGTGATGGTACCTTCTTCCACTTCCACCTTGTAGTGGTCATTCGATAGCTGGAAGACACCCTTTTTAAGTTCTTTTATTGACGCTGTAGACTTAGTGTCTTTAGCCAAAAGCATCTTGATGTCAATCGCTCCAGAATCACCTTGGACGAGGGCATATTTCGAGCCTTCCACGTGCCAGCTCTTCGGGAGCTCAACAATTTCTGCACGTGACCACGGCAAAGTATTAATTGCAGTCAGCCAACCATTACCCAACTCGTAATCTGAGAAGTCAAGCACGGACAATGCATCCTTCAGGAGCTTTTTGCCAGTCTTGAAACCATATGCGTAGAGCTTATCGGAATCATCATAGCACATCTCGATACAGCTACCAGGGAGGCAGTCATGGAACTGACAAAGAAGTGTATTTTCCCAGATATCATCGATATCCGACTTCGGGTACTTATAAGAGCTATCCTTGAGCGTGGCCAAGGTCGCAAGATATTCAAGGTCATGTAGCATGATTTCAATTTTCCGGTTGTTCCACTTGTTGTTCGCTTGTGTGGTATAGGTTCCTCGGTGCAACTCAAGATATAGTTCGCCATACCATGTCACGAAGTTCGTACCATCTTTGGCTTTCTTCTCTAATCTGTCGAAGAAATCTTCCACCGAGTCGCCCATTTTTACGCGAGGTAGAAGACCAACAGTATCACTCATTCCTCGACATCGTCTAAGCTTCTCAAGCATCTCGAATGTGGGACCTCCTCCGCCATCGCCTTTGCCAAAGGCCAATATCCCCGTAGCATCTTGATCCATTGACTTGTTCTGGGAAAGACTACGGCTCACGTCTCCAAAATGAGCGTCAGCAGTGTAGGTGTTTGCTGGTGCCATGTGACATAAGACCTGGCTATTGTCAAGTGATACCCACCTGAACGTAGTATGGGGAAAGCTGTTGATGTTGTTCCAGCTTAGCTTTTGCGTAAAGAATCGACTCATACCCGCAAGTCGGGTTAGCTGTGGCAGTTGAGTAGAATAGCCGAAAGTATCGGGTAGCCAAAATGTTCTACAACGCTCACCAAACCGACTTTCGAAGAAGCGTTGACCATACAAGAATTGCCTAACCAATGATTCTCCACTGGGCATGTTGGTGTCATGTTCAACCCAGCTCCCACCAATGGTCTGGAATGTGCCCTCCTTTATCTTGGATTTGACTCGGTCAAAAAGGGGTGGATACAATTGCTCGAGCCACTTGAACTGTTGGGCTTGAGAGGCAACAAAGCGATGTTCGGGGTACCGATCAATCAGGTCGCATTGGTTTGACCATGAGCGGGCGATCTTTCTCTTTGTCTCATCCCACGGCCATAACCAGCATGTATCTATATGACAATTCCCAATTGCGTATATAAGATGCTCTTTGTCGGTGTCATAGACTTTTGACGAGTCGACGTCGCCAATGTATTCTTGAGCGAGCTTACGGCATTCAACGATAGACTCTTGACTACCATCACCAGTGATGAATCTATTCATCATCTTATTACAGAGTTGTAAGGCCACGTGCGACTCCCACGAGTTCTCGGGGAACTCCTTCGCTGCGTCCCCAATGATCCAGAAGTCGAGGTACAGCTGGCGAGCCTCGAGGTTGACTGCTACGATCTCCGCCTGCGTTAGCTGGAAATATTTGTTTGGGTCTGGTGGTTGGATTGCATCTCCTCCTGGAGCATTGCCAAACATGCCATTACAGGCCATCTCGATGTAGAACGTATGGAATTTGCCATCCCGAAAGTCTTTAGGAAGAATCCATTCTGTCCGCTCGCCATTGCCAGTCAGACCTTGTAACGGTACGCCGTCCTCGGTCCAAATCAGGCCTTCATTGTGGCCGTCCCAATGCAGCTCCAGATGCCTTTTCTTTTGCAATTCTGAAGGTACTTTAAGGTGGACCTTGATCCAATGGGTAGACCAGCTCGGCCCAAACCATTCGCCAACGTGTGTCTGTTTGAACTCGTGAGAAGTAGCTTCCTTGAATGTGGGCCGGGTAAGGTCTGGAGGCGAGTAGACGGAGAGCTTGATGTAGTCTTCTCCAGAAGCTTTCCCTTCGTACATTTTACTATTCGAACATTCGGTCAGCTGACAATTAGTCGTATAGAGGTTACGTGAAGCTCTAATAACACGGATCTCTTACGATTGCAGATTCTCAGAGGCATATTGTCCGCCATCATTGAAAATGCCCAGACGCCCCTTGTAGATGTCATGAATCTGTTGCCCCACTGGTCCAGCTGAGATTTTTGGGAATGAGGAGCTCGTCTTCTTGATTTTTGTTTCACCGCCCATTTTGAGTGACAGTATTGGATATCAGAGGAATAGGAACAGCCAAAGTACCTGTTATGATAGCTCTGCCCTTGAAGCTATCCTCAGGCTTAGCAAGGAAGCGACGCCGATTTTAGCTGCGTTGCGGGGTTAACGCCGCCAAGCCGGGACGGCACGTGGCTCGAATTGAGCCTTGATTGCTGGAGGAGATCTACCTACTGCAGTAAGCCCATTCCATCATTGAGAGGAAAGCTACCGCTTCACTGGGACATCGGTCGCAGAGCAATGGGCTGCAAGGCCGAGGCTAGGATCTGGACTTACTGAGGTAAGTCATAATTGTGTTTCATATATATGGCGCTTTGACAGAGGTGTACACCAGATTGGCAAAATAACATGCAAAGGAATAACACTAGGATGGGGAAATAGAAAGAGAAAGTCATGGGTTTAGTACAGAGTTACCTTATTCCCGATCAGAAACGTTAACATCATACTTAACGTGTACCCGAATCAGCGTAACGTTCACTCTATTGCTATAAGAGATATCCACATTAGAGCTTACTCTGGTATTCCAGACACGATTTGGTATTGCTAAAAGATCAAAAAGCTTATCATCAAGTCTTAATTCGTTAAATGGGTTCTGTGCGTCGCACGAGTACGATCATTCTCCTCAGTTCATCTCCCTATTTCCTGTTCGCCTTCTTTCTTCCCCATACTGTAGTCATCGCTACGATCTCCCGCGCCTTCCCCAGCCCCCTGCATATCAGATTGCATTCCCTTATCCTTTACGCCGTCAGAGCAAGACCGCGTCTCCGCATATATTCACTACCCTTAGCTGACGCGAGGGTAGACTAGCGGCCTTTAGACGAACGCTTGCCGGACGGCTGAGTGAGCCACGTCGTCCTAGTGGGCTTGGAGGAGCATAGCGACGTTGCTTAAGCAATTTTGGGTTCTTCCGATTGGAGCTGTTGCTCATCTTTCTCTGAACTGGGCGGACTTTGATATTCTTTGGGGACAGCTTCGCTCGCATGAAGCGGGAATTTGACCTGGAGATCTGACTTAGCTCATGCCTCGGAAACGCTGTTCAGGGATTCGTACATTTCGATTATACTTTCCTGTATTCCTGCTCGTTCTGTCATACCCAAAGAGACGGTCTTTGATGTCTTAGAAGACTGCGGACCCGACTGTGCCTTCTCACGTGACATCTTCCTCGAATGAAAAGCACTTTTGGCTCGTAGGCGAAACCTCTTCTTGCCTCCTTCATAGTCACTGGCGTCCGAATCCGAGGAGAAGTAACTTGAAGGTTGGCTCTCCTCACTCGCACTAAGTCTTAAAGCGTGTGGAACGAGGACGTTGCTTACGACATCACGATTTCTGCCAGAGATGGGAGACGGGACTTTTTGGTAGTCCTTGGCATATGATTCTGTGTCAAAGCTAGGGAGCAGATCATCGCAAGCGTGAAGGACGGACATATACTCGGCTGCGTGCTGTTCGGCAACATGTGGCTGGTCGTCTGACTGTGGTATATTGGGGCCCGAGTTCTTCCCTAGAGGAGGTGAGTCTGAGTCCGCCTCATCATCTGAACTCTCATACTTTGGCGCTCTCCATTCGCTGAATATTGACTCATCGAGTGGCTTTTTGTCCTTCATTGGGCGAGCAAATATTTCTGTTTTGGCCTCTCTTTTCACCTGTGGGCGAGGTGGTAGCTTATCAGGCAGGTTCGAGGTACTCGATGAAAATATCTTAGACTTCAAGTATACTTGCGTGGGTTGTTGAATGTCTTCTCTATTGACAAACTTGGGTGTCTGGGGCAGAAGGTCTTCGATATAGACGTTGAATTTGCTTGATGGTATTCCCGGTCGAGTTGGAGTTGGAGGCAGAGGTTTCGCTTCGAGATTCCAGCTTTGAGCTCTTGGCTGACTTTTCTTTGTAGCTGCCTCCCAACTATTCAAAGAGGTTGTCGATGAGTTGCCTTGGGGGACCGCTTGAAGTAGCGAAGGAGAAGACATTGTAATGCAGCTGGACGTCCACTGTAATTACGGTAAAGGTTTACAGTTGACCGAGAGATCAGAAATGTGTATGTGGGAGTTAAAGTATGTTGTCTCCCGGCGAACAAAGAAAGCGTGGCAATCTCGTGGCTGCCATGTGGTAAAAGTAGAATTTGGAATAGTTCTTCTAGAGCGTGACGCCTAAGGGTCCAGAACACACGCCTCGACGCTTTCGGCGCGCTTCACAAAGGCGAAAATATTGGCCATGACAGCTCCGTATAAGAACAGTGGTACACGGGCCCATATCAATGCATTGAGTAAGTCCTCTTAAAATTACAAAACCGCGGAGAAGTAGCATGACCACCTCAGCAATAAAATAATCGCATTATAACTGGGAATTTGCCCCATCACGTGATACTGTTGGATCGTAAATGCCGCTGCACACTATGCATTTATGGTCAAGGGTGATTTGTGTCATGTGTTAGGTGGTGGCATTTCGGGGCAAGAGGCTCGATTGACCTGAGTTGCCATACATGGCTCATCTTCTGGACTGTCAGCTAGTTGCCTAGAATTCCCGAAAGAGGAAAGAGATCATAAAGAAGGTGTATGAATGTGGAAAGACTTGAGACTCTTGCTCCCAAAACATTACTCTATAAAGATGGGCCGGATTTGGTTAAATGATGTCCGAGGAGGTAAGAGAATGACCCCAAAGCGGCGCATGGAACGGATAGAAAGCGCCGCAAAACGGTACATGGCTATTGTCTGCATTGCCATTACCCTTGTCTCAAAGTCCTTTCCAGTTTCTCGGCCTCTCATCCACAAGAAAGAAACTTGAAAGGGGTCTCGAAGCTACCTACCTTACCGTACCTCACCTTACCTTACCTTAGTCGGGGAGTTGTTCTAAGCACGGATTTAAGGTAAACCCCGGAATTAGATAGTATCATAGCTCGCTTGACGCCAAGCTTAAGAGCAGTCCTCCGTCACGAATTATGTTGTCGAAGACGAGGTGGCACAGTCGCCGGTGTGCGGCACAGTCGCAGGTATGTGCGAAGCAAAGCTGCACCATCGGTGGGATAATGCTGTCCCGGAAGTCTACGGAAAACTGAAGATGATCAATGATAAGATGAGACGTTTTAGCATTAGTGCAGAGTGAAGTAACGACTAAAGAATGTGTCATACCATAAATTCATCTGCTGACCATGCAGCGTCAGTAAGGATTTTGGATGTCGAAGCGTCCGAAGTTACCCTTGATGCAGGTCGTTCGCTGATTCACCACTCCGAGTTTACAGATCGGGTCTTGGCCATCCTCAGTATATACTCTCCAAGGAAACCAGCTGTCATAGAAGTCCCAGTAAACCCACAACATCCTACTCTGAACCACCACGCGCAGCTCTCTGGTACATCGAGTCTCACCTTCATCAGGATGACCATCAGCGTGGCCGCAGACCCGCATACGGTAGCATCCCAAATGAACCAGCCAGCCTGACTTAACCAGCCTACGCTTGCAAGTAGCAGCACTTGACCTGATGCGAACTTCACCAATAATTGGCTTTGTTTCACCATCATACAACAGTACAATATTCTTAACACCCGCACTGGCGTCATGAGCCGCATCTTGGTGGCTGTAAATTATTTCGTAAAACAGCGTCCACAACACACTGGCGGTACACAAGGCCCACGTTGAGATTGTGTACCGTTTTTGTGGGCTCGAAGCCGAAGCAGTATCACTGACTATCTGCAACGGATCGGCACCTATTGCGACATTGCCCATAAAGACGCCCCAGGCCATGGGAAAGCCGAGGACTACGTGTGGGTAGTCGGTAACTCGCTTGGCCAGGGGGTAGAGCACCTATCCGACGATGGCTGGGATGGCATAGATGAAGCTGACCGGGGGAAGGAGGATCAAGATGCCAAGGTTGATAACGGATTGGACGCCGGTGAACATGTGAGCAGAGGTAGGAGAGACGGCTCCGCGGGCAACGGGACGATTTTTACACTGTGGTACGAGGCGATCAAAAGGTGCGTCGACGGTGTCATTCCATGTGCACTTTGCACCCCGCATGATGAGTGTGCCAACAAGGAGGATGAGGTTGGTATAGAGCAGAGACCTGGCTGGCACCCCCAGATGGGTGCCTGCATGGAGAGAGCGGAAGAGGTGTGGGAGATAGAAATATCAGAAGCCATTGTGCCGATCGAGACGCATCAATTGAGCGTATGGAACCCATGCGGACGGAATCTGAGACAGCCAGTCAGTCGAGAGGGTTGAATCAGGAGGGAAATTGCTCTTCCTATATACCCTCCTTTCGGTTTCGGTCTTGGTATTCATGGTTTCACAGGAGATCAAGGGGAAAGCGAAGACCAAACATGAAGAAGTATGTAACAACACTGCCACGACACAGAGACATCATTCAACTAGAATATATATGATATAGGATTACAAATCGAGACTCATCCGACTTATTCAACCTGCATGAACTCCAAAAGACGGCTGATAATGCATCAAAATTGCTTACTCAGTGCTGCTAGATGCTGACCTCCACTAGTACAAGTGGTAAAATAAAAGCATAGCTAGTGTGACATGAACCCTAGTCCTCGAGAAGTGATCAATCACAGCATTTTCTTTACTGTTGGCTAGCGTGTGGCGTCTTACTTGCATCTGCGGGACTATTGAAAGCACGGCTGACAATCCGAATTAGGACGCCTTAGTGCCGGATCAGATGCAGTCCAACAATAACACTACTCACCACTTTCCACAGCACTTCTCAGTAAGGCTGTATAAATACCTGAAGCTCTTTACCTCCGTTGTTTACTACTAAAGCCCTTTACCTCCGTCATTTACTACCAAAGCCCCATTAGCTTCATTCCTACCTTTCCTACACTACTTAAATCTTTACTCTCGGCATCCAAAGTCCCTACATCTACCGTGTTCATAAACAACGAATTGAGATCACAGATCCAGCAAAATGACCACCGAAAATAAGAAGACCCTGGATGCCATCGTCGCCCTGGCAAAATCCCTTACTAAGGAGGAAGACGAAGCAGAGCGCAAAAAGTTGCTCGATACCCTCCGTGATGTGGCCTATTCGATCGAGTCCCCGGAAGACACAGTACAGAGGATCATGTTTTATGTAAAAAAAAATTCACTGTTGTACCAATGGTGGCAACAAAGCGTACTGACACTCCCAATTCATATAGAATCTTCAGCTGGCCAGCATCCGCGTGGGGATTGACCTTAAGATTTTCGAACTACTCTCAGAGAGCGACATCCCCATGACAGTAGAACAGCTAGCGGCAAAGACAGGGTGTGCGCCAGTTCTACTCAGTGAGTACATTACCCAGAAATCATTGCAAGCCGGATTCTTACGGTCAGTAGGCCGTATCCTGCGCTACCTCGCATCTATCGCCACGATCAAGGAGACTGGGAAAGATACCTTCGCCGCTACGAACATCACAAGCACCTTAGCCGTACCAGCTTTTCAGGACGGAGTTCATCATTTGTGAGTAGAGGGCTCAATCCATCACTCATTGGCTACGTAGTCTCCGCTCTAGTAAGCCAACTCACATCTCACCTCAGTTTCGACACCATCGGTCCAGCATACCAGGTACTTCCCGACTTTCTGAAAGAAACCAAGTACACCGACATCAAAGAAATGACGAACACACCTCTTCAGAAGGCGTGGAACACCGACATGCCGGCTTTCATCTGGATGCAGACCAAGCCTGAGAAATTTGCTCATTTCAATAACTGGATGGCGGTTCAGCGTCATGGCATGCCCACATGGCTTGACGTGTACCCCTTGAAAGACAAGGTCCGAGCTTTCAATCTAGCTGCCGATACACCTCTCTTCGTGGATCTTGGCGGAGGACTGGGCCACCAGTGTATCGCTCTGCGAGAGCGCTTCCCCGAACTAAGCGGTAGGGTTATTTTGCAGGAGATGCCTGCGACGCTGCCGCATGCAATTGCTCACGATAAGGTTGAGCACATGGCACAGGATTTCTTTCAACCGCAGGCTCTCAAAGGTTGTGCTTTTGCAGGCTCCAGCCATACGCATAAGCTGACACAAGTCTTAGGGGCCAAATTCTACTACTTGCGCAACATCTTGCACGACTATCACGACGAGAAATGCCGCCTAATCCTCAAGAATATCATCGCTGCTATGGGGAAAGACTCGGTGATCCTCGTTGACGAAATGGTGCTCCCGAATGCCGGAGTTCATTGGCAAGCTGCTCAGATGGACATGTTGATGATGACTGCGCTGGCTTCCATGGAGAGAACGAAGGAACAGTGGTATGCACTAATCGAGAGTGCTGGACTTAAGATTAACAAGATCTGGACGTATACAACCAGCCTGCAGGACAGTATCATCGAAGCTGTTCCTGCCTAGAGTAACCAACAGCTTTAAGGAGGTAGAGTCAGAATTTTCAGCTTCGCTCATTGTCATGCTTGGTATTTTGGTTCTAGGATTTTCATCTTCACAGTATGGGAATACAATGATCATCTTCACTCACAACATTGACATCATAATGAAGTAATATCTCACAGCATATCACAGCACTCACAGCTTCGGGCGCCTTTGGCCCTTACTCCCGCTCCTTTCAAGATTGAATTCCTCCCACGCTCTCTGCGCCACCGCTTCAGCATCATGCGCCTACATTCAATCTTGAAACCCGGGATCTGCCCAAGGATTTGGAAAACCCTCTCCAGGCTCCTCTTCTCGAGACACCCTATCGCGTTCCCTCTGGGCCGGCCCGTCGACCAGCTGACATATATCGTGCATGTCCTTACTACGTTGCCTCGTGCGACGGGCGCGTGGAATGCGCAATTGTGTATATAGATCGAGGAGCGACGGGAGCTGCGTGGGTTCAGAAATGTTTTGAAGAAGCGTGCTGAGCGTGTGTGCGGATTCAAGGGCGAGGGCTGCTCCTTGGGCTCTATGAGATGTCTCCGTAGGTATCCCGAATTGGTGATTTGCGGAGGCGAAAAGTACAGGTACGGCAATGTGGCATGCGCTGAGTCGCCGACGAGTACGAAGCGACCAGAATGATGTGTCCAAGTTTCCAGCTCCTTTGTCTGGAGTAAAGTCCATTTCATCGAGCTTTCAGCCAGATTGAGAAGCTGCTGGAATCTTGGATCCCATTCTTTGCATTGGTTTCGAATGGCATCTAGATCTGCAGGCCGTGAACCGATGGTGGCTGCTCCTTCGGACTCTGGAAGAGTGAGTATGATGTTGAAGATCCCATTCTTCAGGAGCTGATAGCAGACTGCATGGGAGTTTAGGCCGTACCATACGTGCACGCACGGTGGGTCTATAAGTGCTGGAAGACGAGCAGCAACGCTGTATGCGGGAATTGCGAGAGGGTAAAAAACATCGCTGCTTGAGAGAGGAGGGTCGCCGTGCCCGAGGAGGAAGTCTCGGCAGATTGAATGCTCGCCATCCGCTCCGATTATGAGATCTGCTGCGTAACTTTCACCTGTTCCCAATTCGAGTTGTGATGCGCTGAGATTGACGGTCCGCACGGAAGCGCCGAGACGAATCGAGGCACCTTAACTCCGCGCTTCGTCGAACAGGAGGCGGCGGAGGTCTGCTCGATGGATAAGTGGATGGGGATACTGGAACCTTCCCTAGATGGCAGGACAGAGATTCTGTCTATAGAATTCTTCTCCTCTATAAGAACGAATGACGAGGTCTCGTGGCTGCACTGCGAACTTCTTAACCTTCTCAAGAATCCCGAGCTCATCTAGGATCCTCGAGCTGTTAGCTGGCAGCTGTATACCAGCTCCTACCTTGGTCTGTGAGCGGTCCTCATGGCGGAGAAGCAGAGACACACCACCTCTCGTAATTCTGCCGTTTATTCTAACACGGTTACTGTGTGGCATGATTTCCGAAGTCCGATCGCCGCAGCTAGGCCACTGAGGCCCGCTCCTACTATTACTATGTGGAGACGATGGGAGCTAGTCCCTGGTTTGGAGGACTGAATGGCGTTCCGCATCGCTACCAAAAGTGCAATGCAACCAGGAGAAGGGAGGAACGGAAGAGCTCAGAACCTCAAACCGACCATAAGCCAGAGTTACGTATGATGGCCGTTCTGCGACGGTGCAGGTGGAGACGGGATTTCTTCTAATACGAGGTCTATGCAAATCTTATCACGATGGCCTTCCTGTATGCGTGGAGGCAATGAGCATCCTCTGATTGAAGAGCCTTCTGCGTTGGACCCAGATTCTCGAGCGTTAGGGAATCCAGGACCGCTCAATCTGAGGGAAGACTTTCGACCCCAAGTCTTTGTGCCGCTGTGTCCCATTTGCGAAGGTAAGAGAATAAAGTATGTAGGAGTTAGGACACCTTCCATAACAAGGTATGCTACCTCCCAAATCCCCGTCACGAAGGACAAGGTTAGCAGCAATGGCTATGCCGCGCCTTGCATGTCACCTTTCAAATAATCGTCTTGATCATTGGAATAGCGCGACAACACGTTTTCTGACCCATCAGCATACAGTCTGATAGGTCGAAGGGTATGCGGCACCTCAAGAGGCAAGCGTGGCGTTGTATCTGGATTGATCCTACAGGATCCATAGCGGCAACCGCTCACCATGTCATCGAACAAAATGTTTTGATTCCAAAGCATGACGGCACGTGTTGTAATACTCAGTACCTAGGAATCCGTATGATGCCACTCAGCGAGTGGGAGTGTGCGTAGGATGCTGCATGTTGGTATTTCGTACTGCATGGACTCTTCTACGTAAAAGTTGCAGTCATCACACCATCAAGAACATCCCGCGCGCCGAACACTGAAAGACTTAACTCTAGCATAGGAACAATTTGAGCTCAAAAGAGATTTATTAATATTTAGCTAGGTGGTGGTATCTGGAGGCTAAATCTGACTACCTACCTATGCGTCATGGATGGTCTTGCTAGGCATGTTATGATGGTTTATGCCAAGACGGGTGCTCCCGGCGCTAGAGCCTCCATAGCCGACTCCTCGCGCACTGTACAGAGGTAGAGTTGTTAGGGTTGAGGCGTGAATTTTCAATAATTTATAAATTTATCCAGTCTATTTATGAATGGACTAGGCTATTTGCAAATGGACTGGACTATTTATAAAGATGCAGTTTATTTACAAAAGGGATCGGCAGAGAGACGAAACACGCTCAGGGACGAGATTTTGAAATGCAAGGACTACTTGCTGAAAAACAGTCTTCCTTCACGCGGTAAACTCCTTACATCTCACTTCCGCTCCACCTGCGGCTAGTGGCGCTGACTGGCTACGAAGCCGTTGTATTCCAGTTCAGCCAGATTGGCAGCGACCCGGATTCAAAGGCCTTCCTGGACGGCTTGCACAATGATCCACAACTCAAGGGAATCCTATACGTCACCGCACGTGAGTCGCCAAAGATGCCAACCTCTCGGAAGCCAGATACTAACATGAAGTCCCAGAACAACTGGATTCAAAATACGGAGAGCTCAGGGGAAACGAGAAGGATCTCGAAGCTTGAGTAATTATGCTCCCATGTTACCCTAAATCGGATAATTCGAGGCTAACCGCAGCCATCTTACCGACTCCCAGCTATTCCAAACACTTCTTGCTCCTGTCCTCGACACACGTTCCGGCTAAACTGTCCCTAAAAGCCGAAAAGCTCCGAGTAGGATATTGCCGCATCAAGAAAAAGTGGCTTGAACGCTGAGCCTGGGATGCTGGAGGGTACCTGAGACTTCATGGAGAAAAGTTGCAATTAACCGTGGTGGAGAGGATACGAAAATCACTCATTTATTATTACAGAAGGTCGCTAGATAGAAAGAGCCAACAATACTGTCACGAGAACATGCAGCTACTAGATAATAGGATGGATGGGTGAGCTAATATGCGATAAAGCATACCAATGATGTGGTTTGTATAATATAATAAGAATGATCGAGCTCCTGAGCGCGAGGAGCCGACTATGAGGGAGCTAGCGCCCATCAAAACATGCCTAGCAAAACCGTCAAAATTAGTAAGCGGTCGTCTAGTAATTAATTCCAGCTCCTTTTCGTCATCCTTGCTTCTTTTACGACACACCTGGCTATCATTGGAGGCTGTGGCCATCTATTCTATCTTTCACCTCAGCAACAATTACAGGCCGTGAAGTACAATTGGACCAGCCAGGAAGAGTTATAGCAGTGTTCTCTTTACGTATCATTCATGATGCATGTAGCGTGAGGAGGATTTGAATTGCCAGTGCTGCGAGTTTGTGGGGTTATTCACCTAGCATTATTGAATTTGGCTGATTAAGGCTAAGAGTACAACAGTATCACAATTAATAGTCACTGCATGATCATTGACTGAATAATAATGTATTGCTTTTCCCTGAAAGGCAAGAAAAATTCGCCATTAAATAACATATGAGAATCTTGTATACAATCAATCCGACCCCGTACCTCTCTGTGAGCTTCAAATAAGTCAAATATTCTCCAATCATCTCTTAGTGCCATGAGGCACTGTCCCCCGATCTATCCTTCGAAATGAAAACCCCTGATTGTTGCCTGACCTGACTCGTGAATTCGTTGCACCACTTTCCGTCATTGCGGTCATATCCAAAAGCCCTAACGCGAATGCCTCCCTTCTGAGCCTCAGCCAGAACCATCATACTGTTTAACTCCGCACACATCGTAAGGATAAGGGGATTCCGGCACGGCGATCGGGGGTGGAGACACCAGGTTCATGATTTTCGAAGTCGCATATTGTTGGAATTGCTCATGACTACCATTTGTGCCGCCTGTCTGCAACCCTTTTTAGCTTTGTAGATTGATAGAGATTGGAATAAAACAGTACGTTCACTTACTGCAGAAGTATATGCACACGCACACGGATATCCATGAGGCGAAGCAGGCGGGAAAGAAGCTAAATCAAAGACTCTACAAACAGGGATATTGAAGAAGCCTGCCGTTGACTCCGAGATATCGAGGGTACCGATAGCCGTAGCAGTAGCTTCATCCAGATTACCTGAATTCAATTCGTCGGACCATTGATCCGACACATCGTAGTTGAAATCACCAGCCGCCCAGGATGCCACGGATCCCCTAACCGCACCGGAAACGTCGAGTGTTTCCCCAGAAAGTATTTGATAGTTCGAATCCCAGCCCATGGGTGTCGTCTTCATCAGGTAAGCCCCATCGTTAGCCTGGTTGCCGTTAAAGATGCGCGCCATTCCATTCATACCGTCGCAGACAGTAAGGACTTTTTCTTGAGCGCTTGTTTGCAGGGTCTCACAGTAAGTTTGATTAGCTTCGCCGAAGTCACCGGTTGTGAGTTTGATTTTGACGCCATAAGGAACGTAGATAATGAATGCATTCGAATCATTCCAGGCATAGCTGTGGGGGGTGATTAGCATTCTGCCAGGAACTGATAGAAGGGCATGGATTCTTACTTGATGCTTTTGAAAGCCAGCGTTTTAACGAAGTTGGAGTATAGGTTCGTTTGGAAGTGGTCCATATGGTTACTGTCCACCCAGAAACCACTGCCGAAGATACCGTTGGGATCACCGTAAGGAGAACCGCACCATTGATCAGCTGATGCATTGCCGACATAGTTCTGATAGCCGGTCTGTATTCCAGCGGAAACAGACTTTAGGTAGCTTGTGACAAAAGCCGAGATTTTGCCAGCTCTGGTCACAATCAGCGTATGCTTCCAAGATGTATGGGTGGTAAAATATACTCAGAAAATCTTTGGTCGATCACTGGCGCTAGATTAGCTATATTACCACCAGCGATCGTCTCTCCAACCACTGCTCCCATTGCTGTCACAAGGAGAGCGCCAGTGGCGAGGAAAGGTGATAAGGCTGCGGAAAGGATTGTCAGAAGAGGAGTCAGAAGTCCAAGCATTTGTTCCCACGTCGCAGCGGGCGTTGGATCTGTGAAGAATACTGTGGTGATGTCATCAATGCTCCCGACGCCCAACGTTGCAGCGTTGAACAGTGCGTTCCACATCTCATAGAAGAAGTTACTGAAATTGATGTAGGCCGTGTACGCAAGAAACCGCTGTGCAAGAAGATCGTCCCCAAATCCGTTATCTCTGACGTTTTTGCAGACGATTGGAGCACAGTCTACCCGGCCAGATGCGTTAGACTTGGACTGTCCCGTGAGGCGAGCTAAATGAACTCACATGTGTTGTAATTACATTCAGTTGATTCGCCAATGTCATTGCTGAGTAATTTACCGGCATCTACTTGAGGTTCGGTGGGCACAGGTGCGGCTGCAGAAAGAATGCTCGACAAATAGCTATTCGCCTATGACAGTCAGCACGAGTGATGGTCGAAAGGCAGCCATTAGACTCACAGCGTAGGCGCTCCAAGCAGCCGAGCTAGGTAGGATTGAATTCTGAGAGCATGCGGTCACAAGTCTGGGGTCAGAAGTCCCTGACTGACTAGGCGGGGGCTGCACCCCTAGACCAGGTTCATCTGCGCAGGGATAAGTACCCTTAATGCTTAGATGATATTGGCCCGCCGGAACTGCTGTTGTAGCTTGAGATGCTCTCCTGAATTTGGCTCCATAGAGAGCTGGGCGCTTGGCGTTGATAGACAGCGGTAGGGGGAGCACAAAAGACCGATGCCGCCAACGCTTAGCTACAGCGGTATTCGTCGTTATTGTTGGACTCGGTGTACTGTCCGCTCTTGGAAGGATCGATGCACTGGGCGTGCTTGCTATGCTCGCTGTACTCACTGTGCCTGCTGTACTTGTGGTACCTGGTGGCACTGTTATGGAAGCAGTGCCGCTTGTGGCTGTCCCGACAGATGAAGAAACGGATGTCGATACGGATGGTGTAGTCACCGCGAAGACGATGTCGTATTGTCCAACGGAAGGCGTTGGTACGCTTAGTGTCCATACGGTGCTGCTGTCGCCCATCTTAAGGGCATTGATGTCTGCTTGTGGTATATCTTCTGCTCCTGCCCCGGGTATTCCCAACCCCATAAACTCTACACCAGGCGTGTCAGTCGAAAATTCCCATACTGCCCCTTCCTGATCCCAAAAATCCCCGGCAGGTATCCTCTGTGACTCATCCGTGGGTAATATCATATCCGTCGTGTAGGTCGCAGTCCCTGCGACGGCATTGCCAACACATGACGCTAAAGGGACTTCAGATAAGGCTATTTGTGCTTGCACGCATGAACAATATGCGAGAATGAGCACGCTCAACAGACGATAGTGGAATCTGCCCATCGAGAACATATTTTGTCGAGTTAAGAGCAGGCTATGGAAACAAAAACATTATGTACATAGATATTGGGAGGTTCATTGCTCTTAACCGCAACCTGGCGTTTTAGGGCATTATCACTCCTCTTCTTTCAGTTCAGATACCAAGAAACATCGGATATAACGACGCAATGCAGCTAGTAAGCTAAGTTGAGCTTAGAGAATTGGGGCGTTGGTATCACTTAGATAGGGGGTTACGTCCGATTACGTCGCATATACACGGTTCAAAATGGGAAGGCATCGCCGTAAGTATAATACCCCTGCGCCCTTCCGTCAGCGGCGGGGCCGTCCCAAAAGACGTATGAGGGTTTCTGCATGACATTGAACGTGGCCGAATGTTGGCAGAAGCAGAGCAATAAGATTAGAAGTTGAGGCGCAGCGGAAGGCCAGCAAAAGGGCAAGCGACTTTCGCACTGCTTGTTAATTTGGAAGAGATAAACTGAATTCATCTTTGTGGCACAGGTTTGCTGGAAAACATCAAAACACTCTCCGGGGATGGTGACTTTGACATTGATCGCCACATATTTCCGGCGAAGAAGCCGGACGGACGGTGGCACGGCGGGTCTTCGTGACGGAATGGAGTTGGTGGTGGTGCTGCCAGGTGCTGCACAACACTCGCCAAGCCGGGCTGGAGACGTTATGAAACAAAATCTCGATATTCAAAAAGGTACTTAGCACACGTCGCGTGACCGTCCGGTACAGCGCATGACAACAATTGTCTGCCATTCTCCACCTGCCGTGGTTCAGTGCCAGTTCCAGCTTTACACTTAGCAGAGTACGCGATCTGTGTTGTCCAAAGCTCATCGACGCCCCACTTTCCAACTGCAAGACTCAGTTCTTACCATGATACTGGAGCGGTTTGCGATAGCAGCACAATCACCTAGCGTCACCCTATGTCGACATCTTTATCGGCTGCACGGGCGCGAGCAAGGTGGGCGAGATAGAATTATCTTACTCTTATCTGTTCCCAGTTCTAAGGGAAACAGATAGGAGGGTAGGCGGATGTTGATTTGCAGTTGGACGTTGGATCTCGGAGCTTGGATGTTTCAACATTGGCACTTACGCGGGAGAGCGCCACCATAAGCGAGCATAGCCACCCAGTATTCGGCGCCACCCGTTCTTAGCGTCGCGAGGCTGACTCGCGTTGACCTCACTGATGATACTTTTCCACACACGCTTCCTTGTAACACTGCCCAAACATCACAATATACCATCTTCAGGGACATGAGCTACGACTCTACCGCTAGAGCTCTAGCTCTGCCCGTATCGCCGCCAAGGTCTCCCAGTCTGTCCCACGAAAACACACAGGCACCATGGACTCGGCGCAGATCAAGCCGCTCTCTCTCCAGAAACAACTCATCTTTTCGCGGACGAGGCTCAAGCTTGGTAGACCGGACGATCAATAACGCTGAACGAGCATGGCGAAAGGCTTTAAAGTTGGCCGAAGGAATGACAATATGGCAAAGGGCGTTATCCTTCGTTGCCGGCGTTATCATAATCATCCTGTCCATACTTTTTCTCGTCTTTAGTGAAAAGATCTTCGCGTGGATGCAACCTGTGGCCGAGAAATGGAAGAATCTAAGAGGAGGTTGGCTGATACTCTGGGCTATGACATTTGCTACTGCCTTTCCTCCCGTCATAGGTTACTCAACATGCCTGACCTTGGCTGGGTTTGTTTATGGCTTTCCACTGGGGTGAGCCGCCAGCGTTTGTCGCTGCGGCGGCATTGAGCAACTCTGCACAGCCAGCTAATAGTTTTCAGCTGGCCAATCGTTGCTTCTGCGACTGTAGCAGGCTCAGTCTGCTCATTTGTCGTCTCTCGCACTCTGCTGTCAAACTTCGTACATCGACTTGTTGCAAATGATAAGCGATTCGAAGCCCTATCACTTGTGCTCAAGCACGATGGTCTGAAGCTACTTTTCATGATCCGCCTGTGTCCACTGCCGTACAGCATCTCAAATGGAGCCATCTCGACTTTCCCTACGGTGAACCCGCTGATGTTCGCTCTAGCAACAGCAGCTGCTACGCCGAAGCTGTTCATTGCAATCTTCGTCGGATCACGGCTTGCAGTTATTGCGAAGAATGGTGAGAAGATGGACACCGCGACTAAAGTGGTAAACTGGGCTAGTATCACCTTCGGTGTCATGCTAGGAGTGTTTACTGGTTGGTTCATCTACAAACGGTTGGCTCCCCAGCTTCCATGGGAAGATCGCGACTGATATAGTTAGAACCTTGGCTCGGTCACGGCAAATCGAAGCAGAGGAAAGGGCTGCCACTAGGCACCCACCGTCAACGCAAAATGAAGAATTTTCTGACGAGGTTGAGGAGCAGGCGGCTACGGCCACTCTGATTCGAGATGATCAGATCGATTTCTTGGATCGCGAGGGTGCCACAGAGGGTTATCGGGACGAGTTTACAGATGACGAAGATGACGTTTTCCGGTATGGCGATGGGAATGACGAAGAGGAAGCGATCGGTCTCGACAAACAGCCTTCTTATCGGTAACATGAACATACGCTCTATGAGTGGTTCGTATGTATTCAGCTTGCCTGCAGGTAGATGGGCGTTGGATCATCATTGGTCTCTTCGATGATGGAAAAGGATGAACCTTGGTATTGAGCATTGTAGGCGTATGTATTAGAATGGCGCCCTCAACTTGCGTTAGGATAGATCTAGATTATACGATATATGTACGATGTGTGAGGACCTATTCATACTCGCAAAAAGTGCGCTCTCAAACAAGGAATGCAGCTTGCAGTTTGCCCTGCCATTTTTGTTACGCAGTACTCGTATGACTGCTAGCACTGATGATCGGCACAGGGGAGGTGCGGCTCTCCAAGCCAGCGGCTCCGTCGCTCGTTGACCACTTAGAATATCAAATGTTCCACGAGGTGGAAGCATTCGCAAGCCCCAAGTAGTAGGTCTTCTCAGCAGCGACTAAAAGTTCGCAGAAGTGCAAAGAGGGATACTTTCCGCGACAGCTTTGCTTCCCTGGGCGACACAAAGCCCTGCCTATCCCAGCCTCGCTGCCTGCCTTCCAGCTTCAGAGCTCCAGCA
This sequence comes from Cladonia uncialis, assembly GCA_002927785.1. NCBI lineage: Eukaryota > Fungi > Ascomycota > Lecanoromycetes > Lecanorales > Cladoniaceae > Cladonia > Cladonia uncialis. The sequence goes on along the minus strand of NAPT01000149.1, from coordinate 6,984 downwards.
ATGGACAACGACTTCGACAGTGTCTCGTGGCAGAATGACGAAGCAGAGAGTGAAGCTTCGCGGCCGACGACTGCAGTAACTAGCGAACCTGGAGAGCCTGTCTACGGAACGAATGCGAGCGGAAAGCGAAAAGCAAGAGAAAGCATTAATCAGGCAGGTCCACAGGCGGATGCAGTGGATCTAGCAGGTATTGGCGATGGCAGGCTGGACTGTACGGTTGATTCACCTCTGAAGGAGAACGATGGAACCAAAGATGCCTACGTCTCTTACCTGGTAACCACACGTGTATGTCACCGAGCCGGCAGAGCCAATGAACACCACGCCTACACAAGCTGCCTTAGCTAACATATTGCTTATAGACAGACTTTGCATCCTTTCAAAAGCCCGTGGTCAAAGTTCGCCGACGCTTCACAGACTTCGTCTTCCTTTACAAGTACCTCTGCCGGGAATACCCTCAATGTGCCGTGCCCCCTCTCCCAGACAAACACAAAATGGAATATGTACGAGGCGACCGGTTTGGCCCTGACTTCACTAACCGCCGCGCCCACTCCCTCCACCGTTTCCTGAAACGTTTAGCACTACATCCCACTCTCCGTCGCGCCGCCCTCCTGACCATCTTCCTCGAATCCACAGACTGGAACGCAACCATGCGCTCCCACCCCAAACGCAGCATCAGCGTCTCCGAACAAAGCACCTCAGTCTTTGATAACTTCGCCGACACCTTCGTCAACGCCTTCTCCAAGGTCCACAAACCAGACAAGCGCTTCATCGAAGTCCGCGAAAAAGCCGACAAACTAGACGAAGACCTCGGCCACGTCTCCCGCATCGTCGCCCGCGTTGCCCGCCGCGAAGCAGACCTAGAAGCGGACTACACCGACCTCTCCATCCAATTCATGAAACTCGGCGCCCTCGAACCCGGCGTCGAAGGCCCCGTACACGCCTTCGCCCAGAGCGTAGAACAAACCGCCAAAGGAATAACCGGTCTGAAAGAACACACCGATCAAGACTATCTCGGCAGCCTTCGAGACATGGAAGCCTACACCACCTCACTAAAAGCCCTCCTCAAATCCCGCGAGCAAAAACAACTCGACTACGAAGGCCTAACCGAATACCTCAACAAAGCCTCCTACGACCGCGACACCCTCGCCTCCTCCCCATACACCTCCCAAGGTCCCACGGGCTTCATCCGCTCCAAGATCGAAGATGTAAGAGGCGTAGACCACGAACAGAGTCGGCGTGAACGGGTCAGGAAACTAGAAATGACGATTGAGAAGCTGATACGGGAGGTAGAGGATGCGAGGCGGACGACGGAGGCGTTTGATGGGGAGGTGGTAAGGGAGGTGGCGGATTTCGAACGGATCAAAGCGGCGGAATTTGGGGATTGTTTGGGGGGTTTGGCGGATAGGCATGTGGAATTTTATACGGGCGTGATTGAGACGTGGGAACGGTACCTGAAGGAGATGGAGACGGATGCGACGTAGTGGCCTGAGCATCTGCATGCGGCTGCCTCCTGCTAGTATGAGTATCACGTGTTTTAAGGAATTAAGTAATAAGTATCAAATGAATCAATATGAATTAAGACAACTAGTGGACCGCTTTATCGTTTTATAATGCTTGCTTTTTCCCTAACATTATCCGTCCCTCATCCCAGCAAAATGGTACTCTAAACCCTAGGAACGAATGCCTCCTCACCCATCCTCACTCCTCCCGCCAAACCTCCCAAAACTACCTACATCCCGTCTAAAAAACTTACCAATGTTCCTCAAATTCTCATTCAAATTACCCGTCCCTGTACCCCCACTACCCGTATCCGGACTCTGCGGCCTCCTTCCCATTCCAGGCGGCGGACTCGCAACACGCGAATCAGACGGCGTGTTCGATGTCGACAAGCTGGGGGTGCCGAAACGATCGACGCCATCGCGGGCGGCGGTCATGATCGCGGAGCCGAAGGTTGAGGGGTCGAAGCGGGCAGGGAGGTTGGTTGTGCTGAGGGAAGCGGCTGTGGAGCCAAGAGAGGGGAGGTGGGTGGGGATGTGGACACCTACGCCCCCAGTGGTGGTTGTTGTGCCGCCGACAATCAAGGGTGTGAGAAGTGGGGAGGAATTATGAAGGTTGTCGTTTCTGGGAGAGGAGCGATGGGCTTGGAAGAGTTCGAGGAGGTGGGGCTGGTCGGGTTTGCGGATCCCTTTTAGGTCGAGTATTTTTCGAAAGTTGGCGTCGGATTTGTCGGCGATGTGGATGAGGTAGGCTTGGACGAGAGCTTCGGGGGGTGAGGGGCGGACTTGGAGGGTTTTGAGGAGAGGGTCGAGACGAGACATGGATTGTGAGACGCGTTTTATGTAGCCGGGGGGTGGAGAGGTGCCTGAGGGGGAGGTGAGGGTTAGGAGCTCTTCGAAGCCTTTCTTTAGGACGTAGGCGTCGAGGAGCATCTGGGCGGTGTTAGGTTGAGTCTTGAGGATTTGCAAAAGGAAAATGCTTTACCTGCTCGGCGCCAACTTCTGAAATGGGCTTGCATTGGAACATATTCGCAATGTAGGCATTGGTAGTCAGCTCAACGACGTTATCACAGAAAGCTCTTGCATATTGCTGCTTATGCAGCATTGCAAGAATCTCTGCGGCCCTTGATTTGATCTTGGAAAGCATTTCGCCGACGTATGAGCTCTGATCACCAACGCTCTCCATCTTACTCCAACCTGTATTGCGCATCTCCCGCCAGGTCGGTTCGATATCGACCTCTACTTTTCGCACCAGAGCTCGGACTGTTGCACTAGCAATACCCATAAATGCATCTGCTTGACTCTGTAGATCGATACTTGACTTGAGATCATGGTCGATTCGGCTCTTGATCTTTTCCTCAAGCTGTGTACTTGTAATATAGCAGTAATCGGCAGTGTTTAGGACCAGAACTAGGTCTTCGATTTGGGGTGTCTTCGACGGAGTTTGCCCACTTGATCGCTCGCTGACATAGTAGAGAAGAATCTGCTGTGCATATTGATCTAGATATTTGGCGAAGACCTTCGTCAGTTCTACTAGGCGTGCTCCTGTAGAGAGCTTAGCACACTGCGCTAAGGTCATGCGATAGAAGCTGAAAAGCTCGGTAGAGGATGAGATGACCATTTGGGGAGAGAACTCCTCGTCTGGCTGTCTTGCAGGTTCTGCGCGGTACTTGGGGATCATGGTTGATAGGTGCTTGTCTTGTGCCTCCACCCAGATACTAAGATAGGGTTCAAAAGCCTCGGATATAGCCTGACTGAAGATAGGAGACTTGTCCTCATTCGAGCTCAAGGTATCCGTAGAGGTTCGGGATGCATTGGTGAATTTTCGCTCAAGACCATGCTCAAATTCGAGAGTCTCTTGAAGGCACGAGAGTAACAGGTCGACATCCAAGGTCTGGCCATCAGCTCTCCTTGCTGATCTCTGTAGAATACCCTTGAAATCTTCCCGTGTTCCCTCACAGAACGCATTCGCTAAGAGCTCGTTGACACGCCAAGATGGGGGAAACAATGCCGAATGCTCATCGTCGTAGGTCTTGAGCATCCTTTTGAACCAAGAGTACCTCCTCGAAATATTGTCCAATGACCCCGCCTCTTCACTTCCCCTGAACAGCTGGCGATACTCCCGTAATTGCGTGTTGCAATACCATGTGATAAGTCTCGATCTTGCATTTTCACCCAGAGAATCCATCACCAAGCAAGCCTCCGCCAGCATACCCCTGCGTTGTGGTATCTCGCCCTTAGCAAACGTAATCTCGAAGTCTTCGCATACCTGCTCCAGCATCTCCCTCTGTAGATCCGAGACATTTCGGCTAAGCGTGGCAATCTGGTCAATGGATCGGTAGGACTTGAAGTGTGCCATAAGCTGTATCACCGCCTGCAGAAGCTGGGCACATTCTCGGTACTGCCGAGAGCTGCTGAGTCCACGCAGTTGCTCATATGCTGTAGTGAGCATTTGCAATCTTTTCAGAGCTGTCATAGATAGCGTGAGGTTCTTCTTGGTATTGTCCAGGCGTTTGATATCCGCCGTCATCTCTGTTATCGCTTCTTCAGTCTCAATGGCCCGCTGCCTAACGCCCTCGACCTTCTGAAAGAGCTCAGCAAGGTCCGCTTTGGCAGCCTGTATCCGTTTAATGCTGTCGCCATCTGATGTTGACTGCTGCTGCACCTGAGCAGCGATCTCGTGGTCAAGCTCATATTGGTAGGCGCGAAGAGCGCTCGAGGTTTTGTATACAGAGGATAGGCTCGCGGGGCTAGTGAATATGGCGTTTAGGTGTTCAAGGGGATCATAATTCGCTGTCGTGGCTGTCAGTAAGTAATAGGATCTTATTATCTAGATAGTACCAGAATCTAAGGAGCTTGAATGTGCAGTATCCCCATTCAGCTGCGGCATGAAGCCTGTCTGATCAAAAACAAGCTGCAGACTAATTTGAAATGGTCAAGGAAGCTCGCAGCATAAGTACAGTCGTTCAAGGGAAGGCAGATATGAGAGCTCTTGTGGATTCGCAGCATAGTAATTTTCAAGTGTATGCTACGGGATATGGAAGATACGGGTTCCTAGACTGTCATAGAAGTACACGCTAGACTGCGATCCACCATAGTGCTACATACAACCGAGAATTCATTCATGGCGAATGATATGAGGAGTATGAGTAGCATTTGCAGGAAACCATGAGTTTGCTTCGCTGCATAGTTGGAAATTTCTTATAGAGCTAGTGGTAATAATACACTCCTCGAGCTGAGCCTAGAATATATAGAACTAGTAAGTACCTAGAACAAACAACCCGGGCCAACGATATTTAATCATCCGCCGAACTCCGCATGCTTGGAAGCAATTAACATGCAAAGATCCCAACGGAACCCTTACGCCATTGTGCCAGCACCATTAGGAATCGGACCTAATACGATTCAGTAGGGAACTAGGCGAATACATGCCTTCCTTTTGGCCACCACCCTATCATATCCAGACGTAGTCGTACGAGGGTCACCCACCCGAAGGTCTATATACTGGTGAATCATCAGGTGAGTAATTCTTCTCGGGCAAGTGAAGGCTTGCCATTGTGGCGGCGTAATCACGGCGATACCAGATGAGCCCGGGCGAATCGGTGAGATAGCCAGCCTCGAGTTCATCTTCTCGACCGTGATAGTATATTGAGGGGTCCCAATCTCTTGTGATCCAGGAGAGATGGCGTGCGAAACCGGAGCGTTGGGAGCGGTACAAATACCATCTCGGTCAAAGAAATTCGGTGATATTCCCTTCGTCATTTGTGTAGATGTTCTCATAACCAAAATTTGGATGGCCCAAGGGAACGTGTGTGGGGTGTCAAAGGCATGCGGAATGGATTCGATAGCTTAACAGAGAAGTCTATGCTCTGGTCAGTGCCTGTCTACCGTATTAGGGACAACTACCGCGTCACCAAAAATGACAATAAGGGGAAAGATTCAGCTCAGAGGTACAACTGTGGTAAATATGTTTTCAGTAGTTAGGTTCTGTGAAGATCGTGTGCTTCCTAACCTTGGTTAAGTGTAGGCTATTGTTTGGAATCGCAGAATCGCCAGCTTGCTCTGAATGACAAGACTATAAGGAGCTATTTGGAAAAGTTGCTGAAGATGCCGGAACAGAAGAGTTTTGGTCAGCATTGACAACCACTGGTTTGCTAAAGTAAGAGGAATTTTGATCCAGCCATTAAAGACACAGCTTTCGCACCAAATTCGATTAGGCTTCCTCTCCGGAAGTCCACCATACAAAAAGAAGTTCGGACCGGGAACATTGTACGTATTGACGCGAATCGTAGATCGCATTCTAAAATGTCGTTTGGTTTTCCATTCTACATTGCGCGTGGAGTGGAAGGCACTCTTCGAATTCCCTGCATAATTACAACTTGAATTAGTCCAGGAGGACAAACTGATGATGTCAGTGTGCTTGGTGCATCGTAGCAGAAGCAGATGACTTTCATGAGCGGTTGATGACGAGGCATCGACACCTATGCGACAATCTCTTGTCTCGCGGATTGGGCATTTCCAAGATTCAAGAGAAAGGTCTACAAGTTGTTGATCTCGTTCCCCAGAATCTTGATATCTAAAGGAGGGGGCATGGATTGGGTGTAAAGAGCTAAGCCCCACAATGTGCTGCTTCAGAAGTCATGAGGAAAACATTTTACCACTTTAAAGTAATAGAGAAAAGTTCTTCAACATTTTAGAAGAAGCGAAGAAGTAGGTTTTTCAAAGGTTGAACCTTTCGAAAATAGTCATTCGACTCGAGGATCAAGTGAGACATGGGGATGAAGAGCATATAAGACATTACGAAAAGAGCTTTTGGGATTGATTAAAGCTGGGAATAGAGCTCTACCAGGTTTGGTTCCAAGTCAGATCCCTCGTTCAAGCTATCGATAAATAAAAAAGAAATAAGTAATAATGCATGTGTATAGAGTAAGTAAATTGTTTTTGGCTACTGTAAAAGCTTGACTCATCGCAGAAAGCGGTTTTCTGTGATGGCCAACGCGACCTTTGTCAAAGTAGGCGCAGCGCCGCGAGACACTGTGGCTGCGTTCGAGTTGGGCGTTCCAGTAGTTGAAAGGGTAGTAAAAGCTATATTTTCAATTGAGATTCAACGGCCTCTGTTCGGTCCTGGTAGTAACCTTGTGTGGTGTTGAGAGCATCACGGTATAAACATCTATACTATCGACACAAGGTCGTATCGTGTGAAGTTAAGTTGTGTTGTTGAATATTCAAACCGCTACGAGGAGAGAGTGCAGGAAACCGAGTACGAGGAGAATGAATAACAGTGTTCCACAGCCAAAGCCAAATCATTGGGGCTAATTGTGCACAGTTTGGGCGGGATCCATGGCCAAAGACCTGTTATAGGTACTAGCCATACGGCTGTGTTCACATATCTGACGCGCTAGTCTATTTCGAGGTTTCGGAGAGTTTGACCCTTGAACCTCGTAGCAAACTTTTATATGATTAGCGCCGTTTGTATAGAAAGAGGGGG